>JASANB010005783.1:87500-104225 GCA_030248155.1 Sabatieria punctata | reverse complement strand
AAATAATTTACTCCCGAAGAGTAAATTAAATGGCGAGTAAATTAAAATAAAATTAAATCTCTGAGGAAAATGTCGAAGCAAGTAAAAAGTAAATTAAATTAGATTGAAAAGCCGGAAAAATTTACTTTCAATTTACTACTAATTTACTTCTAATTTGCTTCATTGACCATTCAATCTGTGGTAGTTTTGGCTCTCGCCTATTACTTTGTGTGATTCTGTGCCTTTTCTGTCTGCCTATTTAAAGGTAGAATGTACAGTACATATGCTCTCACTGTTGGAAACCCAGCTACAATGCAGCCGATACCATTCAACTCATAATTTTGCTCTGAAATTTTTTGATATTTTTGAGGACTGTGTCCTTCCATGACCTGTGTTAACTAAAACAAATAAGGAATCTCACTCAAGCCAGATTCTAGGTGGGAAGAATTTGGCAAACTGGCAAGGCTCACTAATAATAGTCTGCAAAATAGAAAAGACATTTTAGCGCCCTGAAGTTATGGACTAAAACCTGCTGATTTCTATTACGGTGTATGTATATTGTAATTGGTCAGGGCTAATACCCTTAGAGGTTGCTGTAGATGCTTGCTTGATTGATAAATCCAAAATGGTGATTTAGTGATTTCACAACTGTCAAACATGTTTCTCAGAAATCTTAATTAGAATCCTATACAACGTATAGCATGTCAAGCCATAGTTTTCGTGCAACCACTGATACATGAAAACCCCCTTGTTAAAACAAATTCTGGTCTGTCCATACAACATTGTTATCTAAAGCTTTTCATCTGTTGATCCTAGAAAAAATAAACAAAATGCTTTTCTGAACAACTGATTTTGCCATAAAAATGACACCATCTGAAAAGCTTAACAAAAGGATGGAGTTTGATTCATAATGCCATCAGTTCACTAGAAATCCATACTCAGATATTTGGTGATTTTGGGATATTTTCTGCAGTGTTTTGCATAAAAAAGTAAATTAGAATTTAATTAGAAGTTGAAAGTAAATTAAAATCAAATTAAATTGTTGGGAAATCAGTGCAAGTAAATTAAAAAGCAAGTAAATTATTTTGTGGAGGTGCGAGTAAATTAAAAAGCAAGTAAATTACTAAACTAATTTACTTGACAACGGTAAGAGCAACCTATGAGCGTACATACAGTAGATTTTTCCCACATATTGACATATTGATTCACTTTTGCAGCCGAAACATTGTCTGAAACCAAAAATTTTAGCGCATTTTCCAATCCAAACCACTTTTCTAAATGTGTTGCATTTTCCATAATGATGTTTTTTTGAGAATGGAGTAGATTTAGCAGCAATTTATGCCCTTCAAATTTAGCACTCCCGCAAATTCCAAATTTTTTTGGCGTCATTGTTAAAAATATTGGATATTTTGGTTTTCCGATATTTTCTCATATTGCTTGCTGTGGTTTAATCAACATACCGTAATCATAAATTACCCCACAACCTATAGTGTATCGACAGGGTTCGTACACGTCAGGGAAGTCAGGGAGTCATGGAAAAGTCAGGGAATTTTGAGTCTGGTCAGGGAAAATTGGACTACCTTACTGTTATTTGTAGTAGTTTCTGTTCCTTCTCTTGCGGTACCTACCTTGCTTTATCGCGCACGCAGGGAGCATATAAAACACGCTTCAGTTTTGAGCTGTTCAGAAAATCGTAATTACACAACGTTCGTTTTACTGTACACAGGTACCTGTCGTTTATGGTAAGTAGCGATCGACCGGAACCGAATCTAGACCGAAACTACTCAAATTCCGGCGGAAGCGGAACCGGAACTTTTTCAGTGAAGGTTAAAATTTTGAAATTGCTCCCGGAACCAAAAATGCTAGCTGAAAAGCGCAGGAGACAATTAGAGGGTGATTTACTAAAGTTAGAACAGGCACAACTGCCATGGAGACATACTGTTTTACCTGTCGTGTTTACGTATGCACCAAAACATTGATTGGGGCGGTTTAGTGATTTCTTAGCAAATGCTTCATTCTCTTACAGAAACCCACACACACCCTTGATGATTTTGCCTTTTTTGATTTGGCTCCTACTAAAAGACTTCTGCTTTTTTATATTTCCGCTTTAAAATATCGAATACAACTGCAATTTTCCATCTGAAACTACTATAAAATGTTAAGCACCATTTCAAAATAAGTATAATTAATTACCGGAGTTTTCCACTTATAAGACCTGGTCTTATAACTGGAAAATGCCCAAATTTAGGGTCACTTTTTGGCGCCCTTTTGAAGACCATGGTCTTATAACTAGTGTTGTTATGACTACTAGTCAAAGTCAAAGTCATAGTTAATACTTTTGTGATATCGCAGTCAAACGGACAGGTAGTCAAAGTCAAAGTTTGACTACCTTCGCTACCATAAATACGTAGTCAAACCGTTTGACTATGACTACCTTTTGTTATAAGCAGCAGGCTTTTCAAGCATATTTTCCACATTTTTAAAGGTTCGCAACTAAATATTTTATAAATTTGTTTCACTTTTTGCTGTTTAGAAGACAAGCAACCCTTTTCTCTAAAATTGTGAACTGATAACAGGTGTCAGTCAGCAAATCTCTGCTTGATGCAAGGCAAATTCTAGACTTTCGTCAGAGTGAAATTATGGCATACAGTACAATACCTCTCTTATGGAGATGGAGCAAAGAAGAACAAGAGAAAAACAAAGAACTACTTTGATTTTACACCAAACTAAAGTGTGTATTTGTCTATTTTTGCTGTCTTTCCGAAAGATGCTATTTTTTACATTGAAACTTTTGAAAATTAAACAATTCTGGGTTAATTTTAGCAGTGTTTATTTCAAAGTAAACAAATTGTGGACTCAATCAAACTCATTTTTGACTGACGCTTGGCGACTGAAGCATATAAATCGCTGAAAATGTTAATTTTGCTCTGTCTCAAAAAGTAGTCAAAGTAGTCAAACCGGTGGTCTTGGTAGTCAAACGGTTTGACTACAATATAGTCAAATTTGACTACCCTGGTATTGTACTCAAACGAGTGGTAGTCATAGTCATAGTCAAACGGAAATTTTGGTATTGTAACAACTAGGGTTCCGACGATATATCGATATCGATATCGAAAAGTCGATATATCGACCCTTTTTCCAATATCGATATCGATATCGATATCGCGATATTTCGCGATGGACAGCTTTTGTTCACTTTAAAAGCAGTTAATTGGATGCTAAAATCGGTCAATTAAACTAAGACCATGGTCTTTTAACTGGAAATTGGGCGTCTATGAACCAAGTTTTCTGCCCACCTATTTGAAGACCATGGTCTTATAACTGGAAACAAAAACCTATTTAAAGACCATGGTCTTCTAACTATGATGGTCTTATAAGCGGAAATCTCCGGTAGTATTACAGGAATCGGCTCTGAGCGCAAGCGAGCCATGCAAGAACCAGTGGCATACCCAAGGAGCTGTAGGTGTGTACACCCGCTTTGCGGTGGAGGTACCGGAGAGTGCTGCATTGGGTACCCGGGTACACTAACCAGCACTTAGCATTTTCCGGAACAAAAATGAGATCCTGTTAGTGTACCCGGTACACTAACTGGCACTTAGCTAAATCAAGTAAAACTGCTTGTTTTCAATCCGCTGCACGAATTCTGAGCAAAAATGCAGTTTTTCAACCCAGATTACTGTTTCTGCCATGTAAATGAGAGTGATTGGTCAAACTTTTCATTCTTGTGAAGTTTTCATCACTAAAAACGATTGAAAATGAGCAAAAATATACGTAGACCTGCTTTAAAGGTACCGTAATGTTGGAAATTTTTGACACCCATGACATAAAACCTGTCTCCAAATAGTGTACCCCGGGTACACAATCCGGCACAAAGTGCCAGATAGTGTACCCCTCTGTTTTTGAAATTTGCCCAGCTCAGCGCCGACAATAGGCTACCGGCCAATCTCAAGCAGTATATAATGGTTTTCGACGACTGCTGTTTGCACCCGTTCTTGATGCGTGTAGGTATCGATTGTCTGAAATAGTTGGGCAGTTGGTGGTACACACACATTTGGCAAGCTTCTTCCCAACCAGAACACAAGTTGTGCCCACCAAACTCTCCTGTTAGCTTCTTCGCAGCCCTGAACTGGCTGACGAAGCAATTTCAGAAAGACAGTCTGTGTTCGCAACTTCAATCGTGACAGTCTGAGGCCCTATCTTCCCATTCCCGGCCAATAGTATCAATCCGAATACCGTTGTCAAGTAAATTAAAATTAAAATCAAATTAAATTCGAAAATAATTTACTTACGAAGAGTAAATTAAATGGCAAGTAAATTAAAATAAAATTAAATCTCTGACAAAAATGACGAAGCAAGTAAAAAGTAAATTAAATTAAATTGAAAAGGCCGAAAATTTTACTTTCAATTTACTTCTAATTTACTTCTAATTTGCTTCACTGACCATTCGATCTGTGGTTGCTGTCGGCTCTCGCAAGCTACTTGCTGTTATCCTGTGCTCTTTCTGTCTGTCTATTTGACTGCACCACATAATTTGGTATGCTCTCTCTGTTAGAAACTCATCTACTGTGCTGCAGATACCATACAACTCATAGTTTGGTATTGAAATTTTGTGATATTCCTGATCTATCCTTGACCTGTCCAACCAAACAAAATAGTAAATTTGAAATCTTATTCTCGGGCATAGCATTAGGAACTGAACTAGCGAGACATTTCACCAAAAGTCTGTAAAATATGAGAATAGACATTTTCGCCCCTTAATTTAGTTACAAACAAACCAACGGATTTCCCTCTACATACAATGTAGTGATTGGTCAGGACAGGAGGACTGATACCTATACACCTTACTGCGTGTATGTACGTGCTGGTTGCAGAAACGAAAAATGGTGATTTGCTGGTTTCTCAACTGTCAAAATTTGTTTCTCAAAAATCTCGCTTCAAATCCTGCACTAGTGTACGTACAGTACAGTACAAGAAACTACAGTTTCGCGCAACCACCGATGCGTGAAAGCACGTTTGTTTCATAAAATGAAACCTGTCATTGAATAAGAGCATTAGGTATCTATTACCTTTTCGTCTGCTGTTCCTGTACTGTTTCTGGTTTGGCAAATTAAGAGTTGTACTGTATGTATGGTATCTGATGTTCCTAGAAAAGAAGTAATAAAAGGCATTGAACGAACCAAAAACTGCGTTTTTCCGAGAACACAACGACACTATTTGAAGAGATAACAAAACGATGGAGTTAGATTTCATAATGTTTGCAGTTTAGCGAAAATCGGTACTCAGATATTCAATCATTTTAGGGTCTTTTCCATAACTTTTTGTATGGAAAAGTAAATTAGAATTTAATTAAAAGTTGAAAGTAAATTAAAATCAAATTAAATTGTTGGTAAACTGGGGCAAGTAAATTAAAAAGTAAGTAAATTATTTTGTGGAGGTGCAAGTAAATTAAAAAGCAAGTAAATTCCTCAACTAATTTACTTGACAACGGTAAATCCGAATTAGGCCCCAAGCAGGATAGTCTCAGACAAAAGTCCTACTCGGCGCTTTTAAAAATCAAATATCCGCTGTCCATCATCGATCTAGGCGCGATTCCTTCATTCTCACAAGCAAGGTTCTTTATTCTCAGACTGCTTTTGATGCTACAGCTAAAGCTAAAGGTGTGCAAAGCGCCTAAGCATTTCCAGAAAGAACGAACATGTCTTTAAACGACACCAACCTGGACCAACTTTGGCTGCGATTGTTCGGAAGTGTAGTAACGTTGGGAGGCTTCACTGGAAACTTGCTGGTCGTTTTGACATTTTGGCGACACCGCAGCTTGAGACTGGAAGATGGATTACAGCTGATAGGACTGCTAGCTGTCTTTGACATGCTTTTCTGTGAGTGCTTATAGCCTTTAGCTCACGCACACTAACTAGCCATTCTGCATACACTCTCTACTAAATGACTTGATTTTTGCTATTTATGGTAGCAAAAGTTCCAGCTGTTTAGCGTCCCCTTTAAAAGTAACTGTTTTTACATGTTGCCTTTAAATAATTTCTAAAATTACTTATTTTGGTGAACACTAGAAACTACTGTTGTTTGTGTATATACACATACACATTTACCATACACAAAAATACACATTGTTTTTTTCTACGTGTATACACATACACATACACATACACATTGAAAATTCCAATACACATTACCATACATACACACAAGCAGTACTCACAATGTGTATTTTTGTGTATGTGTATTTGATCAGCAAAAGTCGATAAAATTTCGAACCGAATCGTAAAATTTCGATATTTTTGCAGCAGTAATAAACAGTAGATATCCTCATAAAGTCTTCAAATGGCCTAAGTAACTCGATTTTAAAGCTATCCAAGGTTTCAAGCAGCAGACATTGAGAGATTTGATTTTCTTAGTATTTCTGGCTCAAAATCTACCAAAAACTTTTTCCAGTAGAATACACATACACAAATATACACAAAAATACACAATGTTTTGTTGAATGTGTATACACAAATTACCACACACATTTGAAGGTAAATGTGTATACACATACACATACACATACACAAACGGAAAATCCAATACCAAACAACAGGACTAGAAACACATTTAGAACATAAACAGGCCAATGCAAAGAAGAGTAGAACAAAATTTTTCGGAATAAAATACACGTACTGCACATACATATGTATGTAGCATGTAGACAACCCAGAAGGTTCGCTTACCATGCTCCACCGCTCCGACTAGGTAGGAGTAGGACCAGACCAGAGAAGAACCAGGAAGCGTACTTTTTGGAAGCAATATATTGAAATTTCAAAACCAAATTTGCTTTATTTGAGCCCCGAAATTCATCATTATTATTATTATAGCGATTTTATCTCTGTCTACTACTATGCCATTACGTATGTACTTTCATTGCAGGTGCGATATTCTTTGTGGGCGCCGTTTTCCAGATGACGCGTTACCAATTGCTGGGTTGCACACAGTTCACCCGGCTCGAATGTTTACTGGTAGCCTATCCCAGCCTGCAGACCATGTACCAGAGTCACTTGTTTACAGTTCTGATAGCAAAAAACCGTTACAGCGCTACACTAAACCCTCTGCAATTGACTAATGTGCCACTGATCAAAACAGTCATTTGTACTACTTTGTTTTCATTGCTTGGCGCCACTCCCGTTTTCTTTGGCATAGATCTGAGCTCACATCCACCCGCTTGTACAGCTGTGGGCAGTGCACACCGTATTGTGGTGGTATACAATACACTGCTGTACTGTTCGCTAGCATTCACTGTGGTCACTTTCTACCTTCGCACTGTATTTCTTCTGCACTCGGCAAAGTACAAAGTTTCTGACCAGGTGTCGTCGGCCATTCAGAAGGCAAAAATGGCCAGACAGAAAAAACTGACCAGAACTGCTGTCACTATAATCAGCATTTATTTGGCCACTTTCTTTTTTCCTATGTTTACGCTTCTTCTACTGTCTGCAGTGGGCGTGCCGGAGGAAATTCGCGGTCGATTGGGTCCCTGGGCCGGAGTGGGACAGCTTATCAACGCCAGTGTCAATGTTCTTGTGTATGCCGGAAAATCCAGCATTATACGACCCTACTTGGTGACCACTTTGAACCAACTACTTAAACCAGTCACATATATAACAGGTGATTCATTCGCCGAAGGCTTTGGCTGTTTGCCGAGCTCAAATTCGATCGGTAGAAGACAAAAAGTCGAGGTTTCAGACTAAATAGCACTAATTTGGTATCTATGGATAAAAATCGCTGTTTTCTCACATCTTTCATATCTGAACAAAAAAACGCGAAGATACAGGATCAAAAATTGCATTACAGAAAATTCGGAGAGGTGGGAGAAATCGTCTAGAGGGACTACTGGGCCTGGTCGGTGCGGGCAGGAGGGCCCAGACAGACCCCATTGTGTGTGTAGTACGTACTGTATAATCAACTGTAGTACTATATAAGCTTGAAAGACTTGCATGAAAGACAATCTTTCTGACAGTGAGCTACCTTGGAAATATAATTGTGTACCTAATGTTTTGTTGTGTGTTATGCAGATATTGACAAAATTGGCTAAACGTCGATGCTTTTGATGCCAACCCCACACACGGTCAAAAGAAAACTGTAAACTTATATTACTTACTGCAACTGTATTTACATTCCTATGCTTAACTGTACATATGTACATCGTATCAATGCTATAGTGAGTTCTCCTGTGATCCCGTATTCCAATATTCTTGCAAACTACTGTATGTTTACAGCTGCTAGGCATAAGTTTACAACTGCCACCTGTAGATTTGCTCCAAAAACAATTTTCGGTATGTAAACTTACCTAGCTAGACAACAAAATAACAGTTCTAGAACAGGGTTGTATATTTTTCCGAAAAAAACCTCGGCCTGTTTTTTTCCAGTTTTTTTCCGGTTTTTTTCCGGTTTTTTTCCTAAATCGGGGAAAAAAACTCCAGCCCAAGTTCTGAGTATCCTAGGCTGGTTTTATGATTCCTAACGCTTTCTAGCGCCTTCCTCAGTCTTGTTAGACCAGAAATACACGTGTTACATAGATATAAATCACGAAACAGGCATGAAACAGTGCCTGACAGGTTCCATAAATAATGCTATATGCAAATTTTCTTACAGCAGTTTGCATTTTTGTTTTTTCATGCCAAATTTGGTCTTTTTTGTTGCTTTTCTAACAGTTTTGAGTCAGTATGGCCTATTATACATAGCAAAAGTCCATTTTCTAAACGAAAAATGACGTAAATTAGCTATTTTTAGCTTGAGTTTTTTTCCGCGATTTATGTTTTTTCCGACCCTTAGGAAAAAAACCGGTTTTTTTCCGGAAAAAAACAGTTTTTTTCCGGTGTTTTTTTCCCACCTCACATCCCTGTTCTAGAACAATAACAACTAAGACGCGGACCGAAGTTAGAGAGTTTCTGTACACTTTCCAACACTAAACTGAAGCCTATTCTACTTACGCTTGTAATCTCTGAAAAGAGTGTCTCTGAATCCAAATCCATTTCAACTTAACAGAACATGAGCTACCGTATAAAGCACGCTTGGGGCCGGTCTTCGTGAAATTAAGAATAGCCGCTCTATTTTCCGCCATTGTTTTTTCAAAGAAAAAATTAAACGACGAAGATAGCGAACATAAAAAATTCAAAAGAACAAGCAGAATTCGTATTTTAGGAAGGTGACGTATTACCTATAATAATCCAATGAAGTTTAGCTGCTCCTGTTAACTAACCACTACTGTTGCATGCGTATACGCATTATGCATATCATTACGCAAAGTACGCATTTCATTTCAGAATGCATATACAGTAGATAGGCATACACATTTGAATTTCATTACGCAATATTATTATGCATTCTGCAAAAAAGTTTGCATATTTTTGCGTAATGCGTACTGGGTCTGAAGAATAGCTGCATTTTCGAATGTCTTGCAAAAAATTAGTTCATGTTGTTACCAAACTATCATTCTTCATGGTTTTTAGTGTCAGGTGAGGATACAGGAAAGCGCATAAATCCCTTGCCTTTGAAAACATACGTACTACTGTTGGAAAGTTCGGGGTGAAAAAAAAACAGGTTCAGGTTGAAGTCAAGTCCAACATCGAAATTTCAGGTTCAAGTCAAGGTTCAATCAAGTCCATCTTCTAGTCTAAAGAAACCTGGACAATAGGTTTAGGTTCTCAAGTCCACTAATATTTCCAAAAACTGTAGAATTATGCACTGTCGGAAACTTTACTGAATCCTATAAGCGTGTCCACTGGCAGTGAAAGACCCAGCTCAGACTTTTTTATGGGGTAGTACTTTTCGTATTTGACATTTTCAGTTTGAAAAACGTATATAAACATGAAACCATTAAATTTCTGTGCAATCCAACCGAAAATTTAACGAATTTTGCCTAAAATTGCTCTTAAAATTTCAACCTATTAAAGTGAGTCCAATAAAACGGGACAGGTTCAACTCCGGCTTAAATAAAATAGGTTCAGGTTCAGGTTCAAGTCCACTAATTTCAGGTTAAAAACCTATTAATAGATCCAGGCTCCATCGCACTTGACAACAGTAGAGCAGGCAGACCCCCTGTTACACGTATGAAGTAGATACTAAGGGGTCGTCTCCAAATGGCTAACCGAAATGCGGCGAAATTTCGGTCAGGACCAGGGGGGGTCCGACCGGAACAAATCTCAAAATATGATGGGCGCCATCAAGCTCAGCGCACGTACCGACGGTGTACCTTAACCGATCCGGTCGTGTTACCCACCGTTCGATAGGTCTCTGCGTTGGCTTTCAAACGAGCTAAGCAGCGCCGTCATGCAACCATGTTTGCGCGCGAAATTCAAATTTTAGCGACTCGGCTCTATTATTTGATTTTATACCTAAACGGGAAACGTTGCCATTTTTGCAATTTTGATCGTAGGTCAATGCGCCAACCGTCAAACGACGCAGCGTGACGAGATCTACAGTTTCCACGCATCGCCATCGTTCTGCGCCTTCTGGCGCCAACACTAGATGTCTGAGAGTGAAGCAGTGGAATTGGCCGTTTTTGCCACTAATTCTGGAGTAGTTTTCAGGCCATAGTTCACTTCGCGGTTGACAGATTTAGCTGGTTCATGCACGAAAACACTGCTAATTGAACGCAAAATGCTAATAATACAACCTGGGCGCTCGGCAATCCAAGCAATCCACTGTAGGACCTCCAGTATCAGCATTACCCGACTATGGGGAAAAAGTATGTCAGAAAGAAGATCGATTTTCTCGCTAACGAAAAACAAATTTGCATATCTGCTGAATACGATTTTTAGAGTACATCAAGACCTTTCATTTGGTGCATTACATGCCCTTGTAGCATATCGGAAATATGGTGTTCATTTTCGATTTTTCTTTTTTGTACGATTTGAGAGCTGGATTTTTGACAGTTTTTGGTCTGTTTCTTGCGCAAAAATGATCGCATTGAGTCCGTTCTGCTGTCAAATGAATCGCCACGGTCCGCTGCGTCTCTTGATGGATAGCTTAATTGGATTGGCCCACGCATTTTATAGTTATAGTTCAAAATCATCTGAAATTCACGACAAATCTGCCTTTTAAATCAAGTAAGCGCATCCAACTGGACTTACAGTAGTATATGATACATACATGTAACAGGTCATCCGCCGATGGGGGGAGGGGGGTTGGGGGGGTCTGGCGCCGGCCGGGGGGGTCTGAGCCAAAATTTTGGGGGAGGGGGGGGTGGGGCACTAAAAAACGCTCAAAAATCGAAAAAATCGCAATTTTTTGGCTAAAATTTGCCAAAAATCGCTAATTTGGGCTGAAATACAGCTAAAAAGTGCTGTTTTGCAGGCGATTTTGGCAATTTTTGTGTGTGAAATTGTAAAAAATTGCAAAAATTTGCTCGAAAATTTACTTGCCAGAAAAATCGGAGGGGGGGGTCGGTGAAATCGTCTCGGGGGGGGGGGGGTGTCCCTATCCGGGGGGGTCTGGCCTAAGTCGGGTGGGGGGGCGGACCCCCCCAGACCCCCCTGTTACATGTATGATATGATACTATAACTATAAAATGCGTGGACCAATCCAAATAACCTATCCATCAAAAGACGCAGCGGACCGTGGCGATTCATTTGACAGCAGAACGGACTCAATACGATCATTTTTGCGCAAGAAACAGACTAAAAACTGTCAAAAATCCAGTTCTCAAATCGTACAAAAAAGAAAAATCGAAAATGAACACCATATTGCCGATGTGCTACAAGGGCATATAATGCACCAAATAAAAGGTCTTGATGTGCTCTAAAAATCGTATTCAGCAGATATCTAAATTTGTTTTTCGTTAGCGAGAAAATCGATCTTCTTTCTGACATACTTTTTCCCAATTGTCGGGTAATGCTGATACTGGAGGTCCTACAGTGGATTGCTTGGATTGCCGAGCGCCCAGGTTGTGTTATTAGCATTCTGCGTTCAATTAGGAGTGTTCTCGTGCATGAACCAGCTAAATCTGTCAACCGCGAAGTGAACTATGGCCTGAAAACTACTCAGGAATAAGTGGCAAAAACGGCCAAATTCGACTGCTTCACTCTCAGACATCTAGTGTTGGCGCCGGAAGGCGTAGAACGATGGCGATGCATGGAAACTGTAGATCTCGTCACGCTGCGTCGTTTGACGGTTGGCGCATTGCCCTACGATCAAAAATGCAAAAATGGCAACGTTTCCCGTTTAGGTAGAAAATCAAATAATAGAGCCGAGTCGCTAAAATTTGAATTTCGCGCGCAAACATGGTTGCATGACGGCGCTGCTTAGCTCGTTTGAAAGCCAACGCAAAGACCTATCGAACGGTGGGTAACACGACCGGATCGGTTAAGGCACACCGTCGGTACGTGCGCTGAGCTTGATGGCGCCCATCATATTTTGAGATTTGTTCCGGTCGGACCCCCCCCCTGGTCAGGACTGACCGAATATTTCGCCGAAAATTTCGGTCATCCGCTCATCCGGCAAACCGAAATTTTGGTTTGCCCGAAGACTTGGGACCGAAATCTTCGGTTGACCCAATTTCGGTTCTGCCGAAATATCGGTCAGCTCAGCGCGCTTTGTTTAACAGCTGCGCAGGGGACTGGAAGGTTGACGTGCCCAAAGTAAACAGATCGCATGGCAGATCAGTGTCAATGACAGGGTGGATTAGATTGTTTTTCTGGTGGCACAAAAGCCGGCTTAAGATGGCACACTGCTCTCTGTAAGACATGTAGCTGGGGCACAGTCCACATCGAACACTATTAGATTCGCTTTTCGCTTTGAGAGCATTGTAGCGAGTGAAGGCCAAATCCGGTTCAGAGTCTGAAGTGACTCGATCGTTCACATGATCGAGGAAGGTAAAGTAGTGGCCAGGGAGGTCTGGATCTGGCACAGGATCTGGAAAGGAAGAGTGCTTGCGCAGAAACTCGATTACTTCTGGCGAACGAACAGGATGCGTAGAGCAATGCGGAAACAGCAAGTAACTGTTTGGGAAGTATACTTCAAGCTGAGGGGCTTGAAGTAACTTTTCAGGCGTACAGTTGGTTCGGCGAAACAAGGGGTCGGTAGAGCTGCCCGCCGCCATTCTGGTTGCGGCAAAAAGAAAAAGAAAAAAGGGATACCTCTGCTGCGCATCTGTGCAAAATCTGACTTTGCTACTTTTCGAGTGTCCTAAGTGGATCAACTGTCTTTTGTTTTTAGAGATAGGCGCGCAACGCCAAAGGGTCCTTATTCATGAGTGAGCTTATGGAACAGCCGCTAAAAGACCATCTGGCATTGACCGATATTTCGGTTTAGCACTGGCCGAAATTTCGGTTGACCTCTGGCCGGCCGGCCCAGAGATTTCGGTTGACCTCTGGCAGGCAGGCAGAGAGATTTCGGTTGACCTCTGGCAGGCAGGCAGAGAGATTTCGGTTGACCTCTGGCCAGTAGCTTGCCAGACACAAGATTTCGGTCACTGACCGAAATTGCCGGCTCTAGCTGACCGATAATTTCGCCGAAAATTTCGGCCGAAATTTTCGGCTACAACCGTAATTCTGGCGAAATCTCGCCGATATTTCGTTTCAGCATTTGGAGACGAGCCCTAAGCAAACACGCATAGAACAGTTTCTAATATACACTTGTTTATTGCTCTCTTTGTTTCCTTATTGCATTTCCATTATTGATTGTAGTCTATGGATTATTGTTTAAGCTCATTGAGTAGGTAGGTCACAGCACAGCGGTTATTGCAGTGCAATTAATTACCTAACTTCTCCACAATCTACGTAAGTTAGCGCACTGCTCGCAAAGTAGAGTCTTGATTTTTCAGCTAACAGTAGCTATAAATACTGTGGATCAGGTATACCTGTACCTGTACCTGATTATCAGGTAGATTTGCAATACCCACCTGATACCTACCTGATCGGGTACTTTTGAACTGTACCTACCTGATTTTGGGTATTTTCGCCTGAAACAGGTACAGGTATCAGGTAGTTTTTTGTTTTCAAAAATAGCATCAAAAGACCAATTTGTTAATCAAAAAGCGTTTAGACAGCTAACTCTTCTAATTTTTTTTCGTCCTCATTGTGCAGTAGTACTCCAGGCCACTTTCAACTCATAAAAACTGTTAATTCCTGTTAAATTTACACTCAGAACGCTTTTAAAAACCGCTTTTGGAGGCTAACTTTTGAAAATTTTCTTGCCCAACCATGGATCCTCAAAAATTCACATTTTTGGAAAATTCTAGGTAAGCCACTGAGTGGAGGCGAAAACACATTGATTTATAAGAAACCTTTCCAAGACGGGCGAAAATCAACACAAGCGAAAATGGATCTGGAAAGCGATTTCAAATCCCAGAGATAATTTTGAAAGCAGGTTTTCGGCGTTTTGTGCAATATATAATGAAAAAATTTACATTTATAAATTAGTGTTTTTGTAATGAAAAATTCCTAAACTGACTGCAACCAAACTACTTTCAGCTGCCTTTGGAGCCCAAGTTGGTATTTTGAGCGATTTCTCGGCTAAAATCCAGATTTTAACTTTTTTCGACAAAAAAATACCTGATGCCTAATACCTGATACCTGTATTTTTGAGAATACCTACCTGTACCTGATACCTGATTGGGTATTTTTGAAATACCTGTACCTGATACCTGACATTAGGTACTTTCTCAATACCTGCCCACAGTAGCTATAAAGCATTGCCCATCTTGGCGCTTGAAAAATCAAATAAACTCTGTCCATCATTGATGAGTAGGCGCGATTCGTTATACGCACATACCTAGCTAGATAAGGTCTTCTTCTTTAATAAGCTGGTCTGTTGTTGTGTAGTTGAGGTGCCTTTTAGGCTCCACAACTGCAGCCGTTGTTAGCTGAGCCGCAAAATACATACATACAGTATGTCACAGATGGCTTGCTAACGAGCTTTGGCAAAACCGCTGACCACCCTGAGACGGTTTTTCCGTACTCCATTTTCTGGCAGGTATTTTTGAAGCAATTTTTATTTAAAAATAATATTAAATACATACTAAACGAATTTTAAATGAATAATACATATTATGTATGAAATATTTTATAGCAGTGCCTTTTTAAATGTTTAGTCCAAAAGTGCGTTATAGTACAGTTCTACATCCACTCCGCAATATGGGCGCAGATTGAACGAAAGTAATCTTTGACAAACCAAACCACGTCATTTTGAAATTCAGTTCTACAGCGCCATCTATGGCTATGTAGCCATAGATGACTCTGTAGCCTTCTATGGTTATAAAGGTGGAGCCACTTTAACCATGAAATACATAGAAGGCTAATAGAGCTATCT
The DNA here is from genome assembly GCA_030248155.1 of Sabatieria punctata. Classification (NCBI taxonomy): domain Eukaryota; kingdom Metazoa; phylum Nematoda; class Chromadorea; order Araeolaimida; family Comesomatidae; genus Sabatieria; species Sabatieria punctata. The sequence goes on along the minus strand of JASANB010005783.1, from coordinate 88,952 downwards.
ATGGCTAAAAGCCATCTACGTATGGCTACTCCTTTTTTTAGCTCAATCTAAATTTCCGAATTTGCCCAGTAGCAAATTTTGAAATTCAGTTGTACACTACAGAGCCGTCTATGGCTAGGCTCTGTAGCCATCTATGGCTAACATGCGGTCTTGTAGAAGTGTACTAACTAAACCCAACCAGAACGCATTCAATAAAAATATAGGCTGTGAAAAAACAAATGCATAAAACTCTTTAGGGATGAGTAATTCTTCCAATAAACAAAATATAGAAAAAACCTTAGGGGGCCTGCTAGCCCCATAAACAAAATTCCCCATGCAGGACAAATCGATAAAGAAGGTGGCTATATAAGCTGAGCTGAGCTGTCCGAAAAGACAGTGGAGCTCAAAAACAAACAACAAACAATATATAATTGGCAGTGTTACAAAATATGAAAAATGAACAGTGCGGGGTGAAAAGACAACAAAACAGATAGCCAAGGCCATTGTAGAGAAAGAAAAACAATAATCAAAAAAGGTTAGAAGAATAACCCTGAATGATAATTATTTTGAACTAAAAGGGTGAATCGGAGACAAATAGAAACCTTTTTCAATAAAATCAAATGGAAAAAGCAAAAAGACAAGTAGGAAAGACAGGATACCCAAACGTTCTCAGAATCATGAGGCCTCCATAATTAGTAGCAATAGCAAGTATGAAAACTGGAAAAAAACTAAACGAAATATGAAAATAAGCGAAAGAATATATAAGAAGAAATAAATTAAAAATAAAGGCAACAAAAACAAGAAGCAAAAAAGCACTGTTAAAAGATTGTTTAAAGCTACAATATAAAACTTGAGAAAAACAAAATTAAAAACAAAATATTTTTACATTGCTTGGAACGAAGTGCAATTAAAAAATTAGACTAAAAGAGAGCAAAAATTTAAGGAATCAAAAGAAATGTAATGACAAAATGCAGATACAGAGTAGTACTGATTTTCAGCTAAAAGTTTAGTAGTAGATACAAACAATTGGCCTTCGTTGTGCGTTTAAAATTCAAATAAAGGTCAGTTCATTATCGACCAGTTTTTCATACGCACATTAGGTCTTCTGTAATAAGATCGTCTGTTCTTGTGCACTAGAGGTAGCTTAAAGGCTTCAACTGGAGCCACAGTTAGCTATGTACATTCACGCACAGTACATGTAAACAGGGCACCCTGAGATGCTTTTTCTATACCTCAAGCAATCTTTCGAGCAACTTTTAGTAACTTAGAAGTTAGAATTTCAGACTCTAAAATCGTCAAAATTGCCTGCATAACGGCGCTTATTTGAGACCAATTTTTTTTTTTACTATACAATTGCGCTTTATTGCTCAAGTGCGCTTTTTAGCTTTTTAGTTTTTAGTCCACCTACTTCCGAATCTTTGGCTCGGTTGGCTCAGATCCCTCCTATCGGAGTACACCCCTTTGAAGTACATA
>JASANB010005783.1:0-82500 GCA_030248155.1 Sabatieria punctata | reverse complement strand
ATGTTTTTTGAGAATGGAATAGATTTAGGTGCAATTTATGACCTTCAAATTTAGCACTCCCGCAAATTCCAATTTTTTGGCATCATTCTGAAAAATATTGGTTAGGGTTTTCCGATATTTTCTCATCTTGGTTACTGTGGTTTGACTAACATGTAGACTGAACACTTGGTCACACAATGTGACGCATTGGCTGGGCGTAGGCATAGGATCTTGGGGCAGAGGTGTTTGACCACCCAGGAGCTGAGTGAATTACCTGTTAGGGACCTACTGAGGCTGATTAAAGCCTCGGGTAGGTGGTAAGTTCGATTTGTTCGATTTCACTTTATATGGGGCAGCGAAATGGACCCTCGGGTCTGATCGTAGGGTCGTATGGTCCACCCCTCGTGACATCGAATCGAATCGACTAACATACCGTAATCGTAAATTACCCCACAACCTGTAGTGTATCGATAGAAAGGTTTTATGTTGAGAAAACTAACTACAAATTCAATATTGCAGGTCACGTTACATTTTTTGCATATGTACACATTATGTACAAAAGAGCACAATTTTAGCAGTTTAACTGTAAAATATATTTTCTACTTTTACAACGATCATTCGTTCTCACATTTCAACCAAAAGATACAGCATTTTAATGTCATGCAACCAAACAATTAAAAAAATCCATTACCCATTTTTGTACGTGGCTAAGGTAAATAGCAGAAAGAAATCACAGCACTTAGACAAAATATTGCAGATGTTTAAAAAATAGCACACCAGCAGAATTGTTGAATCACCGGCATTGTCTCTACGTATTTACAGAACTGAGGTAAAACTACAGAAGCGGTTTCGTCGTGGTTAAACTCAATTTACAGTCGTTTGTGTAGTTTGGATGCTTGTCGGTCTTTCATTCCCGTGTAGGTGTAATAGGCCGTGCCCAGAGCCAAAGCGGTCACAGTGAAGGCCTGTGCGCCAACCCGAATGCTAGAAACAAATTTCCATTTTCATTAAACACATAATACAGTAAGGCACTTAACGCCGTTTATGGTACCGGCACCTTATATGGTACCCCGACGTTCGGGGCCTGTGGTAGTACTATATGGTGCCCCTACCTACGCATTGGTATCGGTTACTGGTACCATTCGTATATGGTACCACTCTGTTCAGATTTCGTACCATATATGGTACCGGCACCCATGGCCATGGGTAGGGGTGCACCACAGTCGCCGAACGTGGGGGTACCATATACAGTATGGTCCCACTACCCTACGTAGGTACCGGTACCATATATGGTGTCGGTACCATAAACGGCGTTAGTGCCTGACTGTATTATGTAAAAATCTAAAAGACGCACCCCAGCCACAGCGGTTTTCGCGATCGCATGCCCATAAACAGTGCCACAGCCGTCGCCGCCATACCTTCAAATTGACGTCAACATACATAATGGTGAATTAAAACGACTAAGAGCTCAAGAAAAAGCTGACCGACGGGCACCAGAGGGTCCTTCAGAAAGGCGTCCTGTTCGTGTAGATGCAGGTTGGTATCGTAAGAGGCCTTGGCTCGCGCTTCCACGTGTTTGCTCATCGGCCATTTTATGTGGTGCGGGTCGTAGTTGGGGTCGTTCCGGTCCAGTCGCTGGTTCTCATTGGTTTCCGGCTCCTGTAAATTGCCGTTGGTCGCTGAATCGCCGTTGGTTTCTAAAATGTATCCATTTCAAATCGAATGTTCTAGTCGGACATCGCACCAATCTACCTACATACAATATGTAGTAGGTAAGCATCGTACAGGCTGAACGTTTTTTTGCAAAAATGAGCTGCAATGCAACATACATTCGCCGTTTTTAGAGGCTTTTGTGCCATAGAACCCATACCCCACCGACCCAAAAACACAAGTACTATCAGTGGTGTATCCAGGATTGTAAAAGTTTGAAAATTTAGCCTTCAAAAACGCATTTAAGAGGCATTCTGTCTGAGCATAAAATAGACAGTTTCAGTACTATTTCATTACTTTCTTCTATTTTTCACAGACTTTCTCTTCCAATCACCACCGCAACGGTGTACCCACCCTACTGTACACCCCTTGGATACGTCACTGAGTACTACGTAGTAGCAGCTCTAGTACGTAATTAGCCTCAGAAATCACTAATTTTTAGCTTAAAATCCGCTTAAAAGGCCCGTATTTTAGAGAAATCGGTGTTTTAGAAGCCCTCTCTATCATTTTTTGCTTGTTTTTAGCTCTAGAACGCAATTTGGATGCTTCAGATAGCGATTTTTAGCGTTCTACAGAATAAAACGTGCTAAAAAGGAAAAAAACCGCATTTCTAGGGTTATTTTTAAAACTTTTTAAAATTTTGGATCGTCTGCCTGAGCGAACCGCTTCTGACGGAAACTCCCTACCCTAACCCTTAGGTACACCCAAGCCAGCCCAGACCTGTTACATGTGTGCCACCCAAACTTATACCGATTGGACCCTTATAAATCGTCGGAATTCGATCCATCATAAGTAACTTTAGAAAGTTCTTTTTGCGTCAATAAACTAAGCAGTCAGGAGAATTTAAGCCATATTTATTGCAGTAGGTTCCTAGGTAGCAGGCTAATAATTAGCTTCTTCTTATCAAAAATTTAAATATATATTTTTGCTATTTGTCGGGAAAACGATTATCATCCCTGTATCTGCATAATTATTAGTATATTTATTGAATGCCAGTGGTCAAGTAAAGCTTTCTCCTTTCACTGCATACAAAAGAAAAAAACTCACGATAGAGGTACGGTTTGACCACGACATCGGCGATCGGATCGTGTTCCTTGTTGTGCGGCATAGCTGCTGAACACAAACACTTTCTGGTCGGTGCTATAAGAGACAGCGACAAAGCAAGTAGGTCACCTTTATGTATCCGTCAGGACAGACAACAAGCTCAGCGTCGTCGATAAAGTTCACCTCTGCTGTCTCAGCAAGGAGCCTCGTAAACGACTGGCGGGCGAATGGTGCGACCAGGCGCCGTTTAAAAACAGCCGATCGTCGGTGCCCCTCGGTCCATGGCACCGGCTCGCTGTGGCAAATATTTTATGAGGCATCTGTGCGGTCGGTTTTCTCTGTTGTCAGGCCGTCAATTGCTTTCCGCTCTAGAAGCTGTCACAAACACTTCTCTCGGCGATTGTTTTACAACTGTCTGTCTGTCTATGCGGCGGCACTTTTTGCTTGTTTGGGTGTAATTCGAGTTTGCATACCGCGCTGCACCGGTCCAAACTGCCGGAGCGCGATTCAGTAGCTGATAAGAAGTGGCTCTCAACTGAGTTTAACAGCCTATCGAAAGACTAGTAGTATGTCGCGTGTGCTGAGAAATTTTGCCAGGTGTGCCAATGCCATACAAAAGCGGACGTTTATTATTAAAACTTTGGAGGACGTGAAAAATGAGGGGATGGTTCGTGTGATGCCTACTAAGGCGTGTGAGAGTCGGCGTTATTTGCTGAGAAAGGATGGAATGGGATTTTCGTTCCATGAAACTGTTCTTTACAAGGTTGGTTTCGTTTTGTTATAGAAGCCAAACACATTCCTTTCTTGCCTTTTACTATTGAATTACCGAGAGAAAAAGTGAGCGTTCAGACTAACAAATGCCTATGTCACATTTTTGCGGATTTTCAGTCATATAAATTTCCAAACACTGCTGGACAAAAGAGAACAGTTGCGCTGGTTTGCAGAGTAAGTAAACCGTGCTCAATGAAGTACAGTTTCCAGCCGAATCTGTGAATTTGTCGGACTACAAGCACAATTTCAGCACAAAATACTACACAGAAAACTATGAGGATGCAACGGCATAAAATTTTTTTTTGTAAAGGACACGGCATTTTAGAATGAGTATACGCATACGCTATATGTAAACGCATTTGAATTTCGTTATGCAATATTATTACGCATTTCGCCAATAGTTGGCGTAATTTTGCGTACTGCGTATTAGGTCTGAAAATTAGCTGCCTTTTAGGATGTCTTGCAAAAATTACTTCAATTTCTTACCAAATTGTCATTTTTCATGTAGCTGGTCAGTGTGGTGCACTCACCCTAGAAACTCTAAATTCAAGGATTTGACGCACGTTTCCTTTCCTCTTAAAACTTTAGCCTCTTTTTGTATATTAGCAAGCAAGCAAAACCTAGTTAAAGTTTCAAATTATCTCAGAAAATTTATGGTACCCTCACCCGAAGAATGACCATTTGGTAAGAAATTGAACTACTTTTCGAATGTTTCGCAAAAAAATTAATTTTTTGCAAGACATTCGAAAAGGCAGCTATTTTTCAGTCCCAATACGCATTATTCAAAAATATGCAAACTTTTGGCAGAATGCGTAATGAAATTCAAATGCGTATGCGTATGCGCGTTCTGAAATGCAATGCGTACGTATGTGTAATGCGTACGTATACGCATTAGTGATGTAAAAAATTAATTTAATTGTAATTGAAATTCGCATAATTGACCCGTTTTTAATTTCAATTCAATTAATTTAATTTAATTGAAATTCAAAAGTTGGGCCATAATTTAATTGTAATTTAATTGAAATTCGCCTGGAATTTCAATTATATTTTCAATTATTTCCTGTGGTGAATGTAAAGAAATGTGTAAGTATTAGAGGCGCTAGGGACTTCAAATAAAACCTATTTAGGGTTTGTGACCTCTTTATACTGACCTCACAATGTTTTGTAATATTTTACAATCTGCTTTTTATTTCGTAGTTCATAAAAGCCAAAACAGTGATTTTTGGATGTATGGTGGGTTGACTGACACCCCCTTTTTTCAAAGGTACCTAGGAAGTGATGATGCTAAAAAATGCTGGAAACCTTTAGATTATGCACTGATATATAGTAATAGTGAACTGACTGTAAATTTCCCCCAGAATGCCATTTTATGCGTTTTAAAAGGCAGCAATTTATAATTTTCTCGCCTGGTGGGGCAGCAGGCTAACCAGGTGTCTCTAAGCTTTTACATGGACATTTTTCTAAGTCCTGAGTTACTGTCACTGTCTTTTAACAGCAAAAGTACAACAATTTTGAACAAAAAATTGAAAAAAATAATTGAAAAAAATTGCATAATTGAAATTTTCCGTGGTTCCATAATTTAATTGAAAATATAATTGTAATTGAAAATAATGGAAAACTATTTCAATTAATTTAATTTAATTTAATTGAAATTAAAAACTGAGCCCATAATTTAATTGTAATTGAATTGAAATTCAAATTCCGTAATTTTACATCACTAATACGCATGCAACAGTAGATCGCACCAAATGTAATATAAATCTCTGGGTACAAAATTGCTAATTTAAAGATCAAAATACACTTATCATAGACGTTTCCTTTCGCAGCTTTTTAAGAAACTTTTTACTGAACATATTTTTTATAAAATATTCCTAAACTAAACTCAGGGCTGTTTGAAAGTTAAATGTAAAAATACAGGGTGCGTCAAAAAAAACAACCCAGCAGATTTTTTGCTGTAGCAACCGCAAATCTCAACCGATTTGAATGAATCCTGCTTTAAATGAAAGATAAATAAATTCTTGAACGACTGGTGTAGCTTTTATTAAGATTCGTTGCTTAGTTCCTGAGATAATTGCTTTCAAAGTCAAAACAGAGATTTTGCAGTGCACAACAGAGATTAAAACAACCCAGCAGATCTTTTACTGTAGCAGCCGCAAATCTCAACCGATTTCAGTGAGTCCTATTTTATATGAAAGATAAATTAATTATTGAAAGTTTGGTGAAGCTTTTATTAAGATATGATGTTTGGTTCCTGAGATATTTGCACTTAAAGTCAAAACAGATTTTGGCTATGAACAAGAGCGATTTATATTATTCTGTTGCACTTCATAATAAAACCGATTCCTACTGCTCAGGGCTAACGTAACGAGGTTTTTCTGGTGCCACACATGCTTGGTTACTTCATTTGTAAACGTCTTGTTGCCCCTCAGCAGTAGGAATCCGTTTTGTTGTGAAGTGCAACGGAATCGCTCTTGTTCACTGCCAAAATCTCTTTTTTGAGTTTGAAGGAAAATATCTCAGAAACTATGCATCGTGTCTTAATAGGGCCTTCGCCAGTCTTTCAAGAATTTATTTATCTTTCATTTAAAGCAGGATTCATTCAAATCGGTTGAGATTTGCGGTTGCTACAACAAAAACTCTGCTGGGTTGTTTTTTTACACACCCTGTACATATTTTTAAGTCGTGGATAGGAAAATTGTCTTCGGAAAGCAAGAACACAAAAAACAATGTTCGAAAATTTTAAACTCACACTGGACGATCATGGCGTGATTGGAAACAACGCACTCGAATAGAATGTAAAAAATATTTTTACCCCAATTTTCTCATTTAGTCTAAGTATGTACGTACCATACATGTAACAGGGGGGGGGTCGGGGGGGGGGTCTGCCCCCACCCGAAATAGGCCAGACCCCCCCCCCCCCGGATGGGGACCCCCCCCCCCGAGACGATTTCACCGACCCCCCCCCTCCGATTTTTCTGGCAAGTAAATTTTCGAGCAAATTTTTGCAATTTTTTACAATTTCACGCACAAAAATTGCCAAAATCGCCTGCAAAACAGCACTTTTTAGCTGTATTTCAGCCCAAATTAGCGATTTTTGGCAATTTTTAGCCGAAAAATTGCGATTTTTTCGATTTTTGAGCGTTTTTTAGTGCCCACCCCCCTCCCCCAAAATTTTGGCTCAGACCCCCCCCGGCCGGCGCCAGACCCCCCCCACCCCCCCTCCCCCCATCGGCGGATGACCTGTTACATGTATGGTACGTACAGTGTATGTATATGTATGTCTGGACTAGTCAAATATTTGTTCATCTCATCTAAACGGACGCTTCAAATGTGTGTCTCTCCTGTACAGATAATTCCGCTGATTGTAGCACGAAGATGTGGTAGGGATTGTTTTCAGGGTCAACAGATGTTCATTCACTATAAAAACCACCTGGAGGCTGTGTTTATTTCCAAAGGAAAAGGTTGGATTGAGTTAGTTGACAGCCAGGACCAGCTTGGAAAAGGAACGAGGTATCAAAATTTGTGAAATGTAGAAACATTATAATTTTATAGATATCCTCTTGCACCAGGCACCATGTATGCGTTGGACGGTCACGAAAGTCATTGGATAGGCTGCGACCCTGAGCAGAATACGCACTTTATTTGTGTGTTTGTGCCACCGTGTGACGGAAAAGAAGCTCACTCAGAGGATGGCGTCTTTCCCTATATAGGAGAAGATGGCGTAGCCGATTACGATTTCTGGAAACGACACAGGGACGAAGGAAAACATATTCAAATTACACTTAAAACTGAATAACCAACTATAGATGTATTAGTGACTCACTGCTTACTGTAGCTACATACATGTACAACAAAAGTTTTTCTTAAAGTAAAACTGGACTTGGCTTTCATAAAGTGTGCACTACATATTCATTGTTTTAAACTTTACAAAAAATTGAAAAGCATATAGGCAGCTAATCTTCAACGATTATTTGTCTTTCCCAACAAGTTGCGATAAAGTACTGTACTGTACATTTATTCGTAACGCACACGTACGTAGAGGCAAATGACGTGGTATAGCGCCTAAACTAAAAAATCCGGTTTGTTTGCGCAGTGTTTCAAATTTCGCAATGGCTTTGTGTAAAGAGTGTGCCGGCTCGAAGCAGGCCGCACATGTCAATCGATTCGTTTCCCAGGGAAACCAGTACGTATTGGCCAAGTCTCGTAGCGGCCGGCAAACTGCCTGAATTTCAGCTCTTACTCATCCGCTCCACTCCGTTCACGTGCAAACGGCACGATGGATCGCAAAGGCTTGACGCGGTATGTTTCCGTTACACACAGCTAAAACTTTACATAACAACTTATAGAAATAAAAAGAAAGGAGAGAAGAACCAGGTAGAATTGGTAGATTTGAAAGAAGAAGAAGGGGAAAAGAAAGAAGAAAAAGCTGAGGTGGTGCAACCGGCCACCTTAGGACAGTTGGTGAGTATTTCTTTTACTCTGCTGAGCTTTTACAATTTTACTCAGTTATGAATAGAAAAAAGAGAGAATCGAAATCAAATTATATTTCTATCTTTCTCCTGACGCGCAGTTGCCTGAATCTGAGGGCAATTGCGCCAAACTCAAAACTAAACGACGATTTATTGTTTTAGTTCCGTTATTCGGACAATTTGGACAAGTTGCTCGTGCTAGGCGGGCTTCTGACGGCGATTCTGTCGGGTGTGCTCTGGCCTGCGATGAGTATAATCTTCGGCGGCCTGTCCAATTCTTTCATATCGGCCGAACATTCGCTGCAGACGGGTATCTTTGATGACCGAAATAGAACCGCTTTGCTCAAGTCCAACTACTCTGGCCTACCTCCGGCTATCAGCAAGCAACAATTCTCCGACAGAACCTTACAGTCGTGTCTACAGTACGTCTACTTTGCCATTGCTACGATCGCGTTCGGATACATTCAGGTATGTACGTACGGGAGATACGGTAGCAAATTTGTAGAGATGCGGTACTAAAATTACTCTGTCGGATCAGTTAGTTTTGCCAGTTTACCCTAAAATGTGGCCGATCTATTGTTAGGTTTTGATCTAGAATGAGCTCATTAGACAGAAGCAAGCCGTACAGGGTCTGGTTGTGGTTTTAGGTCTCGAGAAAATTAGCGAGAATAGACGCCCGAAGACGCTCCGGGTTTTGAAACCGAGTACACTTACCTATTGTATTTTTGAAAGAACCTTCCGGTTTCAGGAAACCATTCTCTAAAAATTGTGCAAACATTGCGATACTTTAAAGCCATTACTAATGTTCTCTTCTCTTCTTTTCTTGAGCAAATAACTGCAAGCGAAGTGGATGGATAGTAATAATAATCGCTAATATACTGTAGACTGAAAACAAATGCATAACCAAAACGCGACGGGATGCAATGCAAGTGCATAATAGAGGGTGTCCCCCACCTATCTATCGAGGGTTTGGTCTTGCTGTAACTTTTGTATTCATGAATCAATTCCGCAGAAAATTTTAACACAACGTGTGCAAATCCTCAGAAGTTTTACTCTCAAAATTTTAGCCAAGTCTGTTAATTCAACCACTAGTTATGTACTATGTACCTGTTCATTTTGACAGCGGACGAAACCCTGGTTAGATACAGTATGTGGGACGCCCTGTATTTAATCAATAATTAGTTTTGGACAGTAAAAATATCGATGAACCCGCTTACCCCTGACGAAAAACCTATACATAAGTAAAGGGAACCTCTAATCCGGCAGGCTTGGACGATAGTATTATTAGGACAAGAAACAAATTTCTCCCCGTTTTGAAAAATTAGGGTGTACACACAAGGACGTCATGTCATGAAGACAAAATGAATTATTATGCTTGTAGACTGTGTGTTGGATAACGGCCTGCGAGCGTCAAATCTTCAAAATTCGACGCACGTTTTTTCGTGCAGTCTTGCATCAAGAGATTGCCTGGTTCGACCAACATCAGTCGGGAGCATTGACGTCTAATCTGGCTGAGTAAGCGTCCAGTTCTGATGAGTCATCTCTCTTGTCAATTAGTAATCCTGTTTCTGTAATTTCAGCAGTCTGGAGCGCATCAAAGAGGGTATTGGGGACAAGCTGGGCTTGCTGATTCAAATGATAGCGCAGGGAATTGCTGGTGTGGTGATAGCTCTGATTTACAGCTGGAAGATGACTCTGGTCATGATTTCCTTTTCACCGCTGTTAATTGGCGCCAGTGCCTTCATGGCTAAGGTTTGTTGCTCTTGCTTACGGTCTGATTTGATCTGATTCATGTTCAGTAATTGGTCATCTGTCGAATGATAACAGAGTTATTTATTGTCGGCCCAGGCAAATATTGACGGATGAGTAAAACTAGCTAAAGGTCATAGATTTTGAACAGGGAAACCGCTAAAATCATAAGTTAGTATTAACAGGGGGTCTGCTGAGCTGGAGTCTGCCCCCAGTGAGCTTGACCCGACCCATCTGATGGCAACCACTTGACCTCAGCCGTATTTTATCAATCAATTTTTGTCTAATTTTTGTACATATTTCGTAGTTCATACATGGGCCGGGGTAGGGGTCCCCGTGAGAAAATTTTCGCTTTCCGGGCCATGTACTGTTGTAGTTGGCAAAAAAAGGCAGCCGGGACGGAAGTGTGATGATAAAATCGCTTCTAATCCAAATGCAAGAATTTTGGTGCTTACCGGTGAAGGGAGGGTGCGGAAAACCGAGAGTCCCTTTGTTTATGCTATTGTTTAATGTATTCGTCTCACTCAATAATATAGATAATGAATGGCACTGTCTGTTTGGCTTTTAGAAGGTAGCTGAAAACGTCAGAGGAGAGCAGCAGAAGTATTCAGTGGCTGGAGGCATTGCTGAGGAGGTTTTTTCCTGTATTCGCACAGTTATTGCATTCAACGGCCAAAAGCGTGAAGCTGCACGGTATGATTCAAAAGAAAATCTTCTAGTTAAACGATGTCAAAGTACATACATACCAGGAGGATTGCTTCCTCTTGGGCGAAGGCCAAACCAACATTAGACATCAGGACGCTCTGAGACAATTTTTCCCCTTTCAGTTTTTCTGAGAAGCAATGTTTACATGCTCTTTTCGATTTTTTTCACAATTTCAAACAAGAACATTACTAAAATTGCCCTTTTAATAGCATCTTAGCACATTTTTAGTTTACTCAAGCTTGCCCAGCCTGAAGCAAGTTTCCTCAACCTCTTCCCCTTCGACCGATGACCAGTTTCTAATACGCACCGCTTTTGCAGCTACGAGAAAGCTCTGGTGCAGTGCAGAAAAGAGGGAATCATGAAAAATGTCTGGACAGGTTTTGGAATGGCCATGGTCTTCTTCACCATGTTCCTTTCATACGGCCTAGCTTTCTGGTGAAATAATGATGAATCTCACTACTCACATATTTATAACCCAGTCGGCATTCTAGGTACGGGTCTACCCTCATCCTCTCAGGCGATATTGAGCGAGGGGATGTTTTCGTGGTGAGTATGATTGCAATGTAGCAACAGAAAGCATATTCAGAGGCAAATTTGTGCATAGGTATTTTTCGCTGTCATACTAGGAAGCTTTGCTATCGGCGGTGCTGGACCTCACATAGCCACCTTTGCGGCTGCTAAGGGTGCTGCAGGACCGATCTTCAATATTATTGACCGGGTAATATCTGTTTGCCTCTTGTGTGGATGATTGCCATAAATGGGCATTTTAAAATAGTTCAGGTGCCAGAAATCGATTCCATTGGTACTGAAGGAGAAACAGTGACTGATCCGTCAGGTGCGATTGAATTCAGAGACGTCCATTTCAATTACCCGACCAGAAAAGATGTGCCTGTAAGCTACTCGACTACTGTATTCTTCATAATTTTCTTTTATACGTGCGCATTTGCCAGGTTCTACAAGGAATGAACTTGAAAGTGAACACAGGGGAAACGGTGGCGCTAGTAGGCAAAAGTGGCTGTGGCAAGAGTACTGTAGTGCAATTGTTGCTCAGGTTCTATGACCCTGACTCAGGAACGGTGTGTTGTTATGCTAGTTGCATTTAAAATGAGCTGCTTAATTACAGATTCTAATAGACGACAAATCGCTTCCGGAGCTTAATTTGAAATGGGTGCGCAACCTGATTGGGGTGGTATCGCAAGAACCGGTCCTCTTCGACTGCTCAGTGGAGGACAACATAAAGTTGGGTCGCAAGAATGTCTCGCGTGATGAAATGGTCAAGATTGCCAAGATGGCCAACGCCCATGACTTCATCTCTCAACTACCCGATGTAGGTCTATCTACTGTGCTCACAAAAGACAGATTGTTGTGGTTTTCAGGGCTACAGAACAATGGTTGGCGAGCGTGGTGTAGCTCTGTCGGGTGGTCAGAAACAAAGGATTGCAATAGCTCGGGCACTGGTGCGCAACCCCAAAATTCTGCTGCTCGATGAAGCCACCTCAGCGCTCGATGCTGATAGCGAGTGGGTGGTGCAGCAAGCGTTGGACAAGGCCAGAGAAGGACGCACTACTGTGGTCATCGCTCACAGACTGTCCACTGTGAGGAATGCTGACAAAATTATTGCAATAGAGAATGGGTTGATCAAAGAAACTGGCAGTCATGCTGAACTGATGGAATTGAAAGGTATCCGTTTTGATTACAAAATCACGTCAGCTCACATGACTGACTGACTGACTGACTGACTGACTGACTGACTGACTGACTGACTGACTGACTGACTGACTGACTGACTGACTGACTGACAGACTGACTGACTGACTGACTGACTGACTGACTGACTGACTGACTGACTGACTGACTGACTGACTGACTGACTGACTGACTGACTGACTGACTGACTGACTGACTGACTGACTGACTGACTGACTGACTGACTGACTGACTGACTGACTGACTGACTGACTGACTGACTGACTGACTGACTGACTGACTGACTGACTGACTGACTGACTGACTGACTGACTGACTGACTGACTGACTGACTGACTGACTGACTGACTGACTGACTGACTGACTGACTGACTGACTGACTGACTGACTGACTGACTGAACAATTCTCATCTGAGCTCTCTGTTGACACAACTTAGTTGTGGTTTCCTTTTCTTTCAGGACTGTACTATGACTTGGTGACCACCCAAGTGTTTCATGATAATGAACCACAGGGAGAAAACCTAAATGACATACCTTATGCAGAAGAGCCTGGCAGTCCCGTTTCTCTGCAAGATGGTCATCTGCAAAATCGTTTTGCTCGACAAACCTCACGCCAACTGTCACGACTTGACTCGAGCATCTCAGATAAAAGCTCAAAAGCTTCTCCAAAGAAGTTTGCGCCCCCTAAGAAAGAAACTGAACAAGAACGGCTGAAAAAAGATCTTGAAGAGGAGGGAGCTCAAGCGTATGTGGTTTGATTCAATGATTGACTTGATCAAACTATTTTTTTCAGCTCAAATTTCGTCAGAATGCTGCGTGAGGGTAGAAAGGAATGGTTCATGCTGGGACTAGCACTGATAGGTTCCTTGGCCAGAGGTCTAACTATGCCTGCTTTTGCATTGTTCTTCTCAGAAATGTTCAATGTAATCTAGTATCTCCATTCAATTCACCCATTAAGTTTGCATTTCAGACATACAGTAAACCTCCAGAAGAAATGAAACGATACAGTATCCTATGGGCGCTGATGTTCGTAGCCTTGGCTTTCTACAACTTGATCTTTGGGCTGCTTTCGGTATCCAGACACTCAGTTTTCTCAAACTTCATAACCTGCTGTTTATAGTTTGCATTGTTTGGTGTGGCTGGCGAAAGGATCACGATGCGATTGCGAATGGCAGTCTTCTGCAATCTTCTGCGTCAAGACGTAGCGTATTTCGACGATTCCAAACATTCCACTGGCAAACTCTGCACCCGTCTTGCAACTGATGCATCAAACGTCAAATCAGTAAGTGTTTCGCCAGTTCAACTGTGATCGGGTGCACTGTGATATGCAAATTTTAGGCGATGGACGTGCGTGCAGCCACAGTTGTGACCGCACTGCTTAGCATGATAGCAGGTACTGTGCTTGGCTTCTACTTTGGCTGGCAGATGGCCCTCGCTGTGTTGTTGGCGATGCCGCTCTATGCTGTCGGCAGTCATCTGAGAACAAAAATCAGAGAAGGCAGTTACAAAAGGGATACTGAACAGCTAGAGGAGGCCGGACGGGTAGGTCTGCATCAGTGATCAGTGCTGTGGTGGTGAGATGACGTGAGAGCAAGTTTTCAGATAGTTGTTGAGTGCATTGAGAATGTGCGCACTGTGCAGGCATTGACCAGGGAGCTGGAATTCCATGAAATGTTCGTGATGAATCTGAAAGGCCCTCATAAAGAATCCATCCGTCAAGCCCATATTCAGGCGCTGTGTTATGGCTTGGCCCACGGTACTTTCTTCTTCATGTATGCCATCTGCTTTTGGTGGGGCTCCTACTTGGTCACAATCGACGCCATGACTCCAATGGATGTCTACCGGTTAGATTTTTGATAATTTTTCTCATCACAGTGATATTGGCATTGTTAAGGGTGTTTTTCTCTATTAATTTCTCAGCTATGATGATTGGCATGGCTACAGCTTACTTTCCTGAGTACATGAAAGCTAAGTTCTCTGCCGGCTTGGTGTTCAAGATGATTGCTGAGGAACCGAAAATCGACAGTTGCTCAAAAGAAGGGGCCAAGCCTGTAATGCGACCGTTCATGTTGTCGTCTTGTGAGTTTTCGCTTTGTTAAGAAAATCACTGGTACGCTGTCCTTCCAAAATGTGCATTTCAACTATCCAACACGGGTTGAAGCGGAGGTCTTCAAAGGATTGAGTTTCCGCTTGGAGACCAGCCAAACATTAGCTCTTGTGGGACCCAGTGGTTGTGGCAAAAGCACGGTTGTTGCTCTCTTGGAACGGTTTTATGACCCCATCTCTGGCTCAGTTGTAAGTGATACTATAGCCTTATATTGCTATATTTAACCTGTGTTGACCCGACCCGACCCGACCCGACCCGACCCGACCCGACCCGACCCGACCCGACCCGACCCGACCCGACCCGACCCGACCCGACCCGACCCGACCCGACCCGACCCGACCCGACCCGACCCGACCCGACCCGACCCGACCCGACCCGACCCGACCCGACCCGACCCAAGACCCAAGACCCGACCAGACCTGACCCGATTGATACTTTAGAATGCAGATGACTGTAACATTCGAAGCATCAATGTGGGTCACCTCCGAAATCACATAGCATTGGTGTCGCAAGAGCCAGTTCTGTTCAACTGTTCAATCGAGGAGAACATAGGCTATGGGCTGGAAGATGTCTCAATCGACCAAGTAATCACTGCCGCCAAGCAGGCCAACGTCCACGAATTCATCAGCGGACTCCCCGAGGTCCTAAAAAGTGCTTTATTAAAGTTTTGAAGTCTGGTTTTTCAGGGGTATTCCACAAACGTAGGTGACAAGGGAACTCAACTCTCTGGAGGACAGAAGCAAAGAATCGCTATTGCTCGTGCCTTGATCAGAGACCCCAGAGTTCTCTTACTGGATGAAGCTACATCGGCACTGGACACTGAGAACGAGAAGGTGATTTAACCACTTCGAAAAGACCGTTCGCATACAGTGGGGTGCAAAAGTTTAAACGCACCTTGATCTCTTCAAGAAGAACTGACTTTTCGCTGATTTGTTGGAGGTAATCGGTAAGTGTTATACACCGTTACATAGCTTGAGATCTTACCAAAAAGGTGGTGCAAACTGCGCTGCAATGGGTTGCGTTATGGTGAAGTTATATCCGGTCTAAGTCAATCTGTCAGAAAAAGGGTTAGCAAAAGTTTAAACGCACTTTCAAAATTCTACAAAATCTGACTAAACTTCTTTCAAAGAACGATTGTAAGAATACCTAAATACTAATTAATGAACAATAGGACAACTTTGATGCTTTGGAATAATTCAGTCGCACTGTAACGCAATTAATCGTAACACATCTCATCATGGTGAAATTGGTCTGGTCTGTGTAACAAGGTCTACAATTTGAATGGTTTTGAACTCTCTCAAACTTCTTATGGATGTGTAAGAGACTGAGACTGCTAATCAGGCTAAACAAACTGTGTTTATGATAACAGAACCACGAAAACAGAACATTTTTAATCAGATTAAGGTTGACAGATCATTACTGTTCCACATCTGTCACACTGAGGTTTAGTATTCTGGTCTTCTCAGTGTTTGTAATTGACTGCAACCAACAAACATGGGTTAACTCATATGGTTTTTACATGTACTATTGTTTCTCTTATGCAAAAATACCAGAACATGCCATTTAGGCACCTTACTCAGTTAACAGCACTATAACCAGCATACTGAATATCCAGTAATGCTCCACAATAATCAACTGACGGCAACTGTGAGGGTACTTTGACCCGCAGACATCATCCCTGCTTCCAAAAGCTTGCGCTTTTCATTGAAATGCATTGTGTGATCCCATGGATATGGAATTCCATCATCTGTTCATTTAAAGATGACCTATGGCTGCTTCAGTGAAAGCTTCTGCCATTGGTGTACACTGAATCTTGCTCACTCATGTTTGACTATTATACTAAAGGTCCCAATTTTACTGTGTTCAGCTTCTCTGGCCTCTTAGGGCTTCTGCTGTCTTTGCTCATGCTATTTTTCTTAAAGCCAGGCAGCTGAGTCAGATATGCACCTCATAAACCATAAGAATGTGGCCATTACCTAGCAGATTCACTATAATTATCTGGTTTGAGCCCATAATTACCAACGTTTATGACTTGTAACTTCTGAAAAGCTTGAAATTCATGCATGCCAGACTTTCTAACATACACCAGATGTTAGTAAGTTTGATCTGTCAAGGTGCTACTGGCACTCTGGTGCTAGAGATCGCGTTGATACAAGGCACCATAGCAGGTTCAATCTTCTGCATGCCAATTGGACAGAGAGCACAACAGGGCTAACTGAATCATGGCAAAGCATCAAACTTGTCCTGTTATTTATTATTTACTATTTAGGTGTTCATTCAACTTATACTTGAAAGATCTGAGTCGGATTTTGTGGGATTTTTAAAGTGCGTTTAAACTTTTGCTAACCCTTTTTCTGACAGTCGGGCTTAGACTGGCTATAACTTTGCTATTAAGCAAGGAATTGCAGTGCAGTCTGCGCCAACCTCTTCGCAACATCTCAAGCTATGCAACGGTGTATAACACTTGCCAATTACCATCAACAAATAAGTGAAAAGTCACTTTTTCTTGTACCTGACTGGGTGCGTTTAAACTTTTGCACCCCACTGTATATGCTAGCTTCGTGAGTACGAAGAACGACTTCCGAAACACGACTTCGGGTAAACGAAGCACGACTTCTGGTAAACGAAACAGTTTCGGGAGCTCCCCCCAAGGTGACTGACCCATGCATCCTGAAGCTGTATAGTCAGAGGTACAATGTAGTAGGGAGTAAGGTATAGTATCGGGTCACCCGAATAGCGGTTTCGGGTTACCCTAGAACTGAAGTACAAAAGCTGAACCAGAATATGCTTCATGTAACCGAACCCGATTTTGCACAACCGAACTAAGGCCGAATACATGTCCCGATCTGAGACCCGAATCGTTTTTGCACACCCGAATTTAGATTCGAATTTGGCGCCAATTAGGCTGCTAATTTCCTTCCGGCTGAAACAGCACCGGTTACTAGTACCTTGCACTAGGGGAAGTGCATGGCTCACGCTCAAAGGAAAGACACTAGGCACTTTTACGTGCTACCGTTGTCAGATCAGGCTGTGCCCCGGTTTTTGCGACTGGTCTTCTCTTTCCACACCAATGTGGAATTCTTTTATGACGATCCTAAGTGCACTGGAACGGTTTCTGTGTTTGCAAAACAACATGCTGTAAACAGATCTGAACAGCAGATTAAAGTGCTGTCATTGGCTAGGTTTTTATGTGTTTCTTTTGTATTGCCAACTACAGTGTACGTGTCTGTTTTTTCATAAAAGCTGCATAGCAGATTGCCGCATGGTTGAAGGATTTTATATTAAGTAGGGTGGTCCAACAGAGGTAGGGATCGCCGAGATCCAGCTGAAAGGAGGCATAGCACCTAGAAACAAACAGCAAATGCAAATGTGCACAGATTGTTGCGTAATCGTCACAGAAAAACAGATAAATTCGTCCCAAATGATGGTTCGCTGAGTTTAAAGAATTATTCGGGTCACCACCAGTGTGGTGCACTTTTATCTAGGTAACTAGGTATGCCTAGTATTACGTAGTTAATATTCGGGAAAAGTACCTAGATTTACTTTACCTAGTTGCTGGTCACTCTATTTTACCTAGTTTTACTTTACCTAGTTTTAAATCCACATAACTAGGTACTTCTAGGTAGAACAAGTTTACCTAGTTTGATATTTTCAGTTTTACTTGGCTTTTTCAGTCAGCAAACCTTCAAATTTCCGACTTTCCCACAATTACAGTGGCCCAGAGAATGAATTTTTGACTTATTTGATCAATCAAATACAAATATTTACTTGAAATGCGTCAACTTTCGTAAATTTTAACTCCACTAACTTCATCATTGTTCTATTGAACCAAAAATAATATTTTGACTTGATTTAGAGCGTTTTAGGTTTACCTAGTACAGTGTATTACCTAGTTTTTCTCGGATTTAACTAGTATTACTTTACCTAGTTCCTTAGCTGAGAACTTTACCTAGTATTACTTTACCTAGTTTTTTAGGTGACAACTTTACCTAGTATTACTTTACCTAGATTCAAATTTTCAGAATGCACCACACTGGTCACCACTCCTAACTATTCTTCGGGTAACCCAAAAAATGATTCCGGTGACCACACAATCTAGATTCTGGTTACTCTTAACACGAACACAAACTTGCTTCGGAATTTCGGCAGCAAAATCGGGTCCTGTGTGGGGCGGGTAAGAGATAGACTCGGGTCACCTGAACCAAGACATTTTTGTACTTCGGAAAAAAAATCAACCGAACCTTTCAACCCGAACCGAAGCTTCGGAAAATTGGGTCATTTTTGCTCACGAAGAACGACTTCGGGTAAACGAAGCATGACTTCGGGTAA
Source organism: Sabatieria punctata (assembly GCA_030248155.1). Lineage (NCBI taxonomy): Eukaryota > Metazoa > Nematoda > Chromadorea > Araeolaimida > Comesomatidae > Sabatieria > Sabatieria punctata. The sequence goes on along the minus strand of JASANB010005783.1, from coordinate 63,930 downwards.
ACGACCCAGTTTCGGGTTAAACGGTCTTTTCAAAGTGGATAAATTTGCATAAAACAGTGCAGATAGAAGTTGATTGGTTTAGGTGGTGCAAGAAGCGTTGGACCAGGCGCGGCAAGGCAGAACTTGCATAATCATCGCGCACAGACTGTCCACCATTCAGAATGCAGACAGAATAGCCGTGATTAAAGAGGGAAAGATTGTGGAACAAGGTATTCCTTGTCTTTGTCTAACCTGTTTGGGCCCATGAATTTCGAAGCTCAGTCAATGGGGTGCAAAAGTTCACCGAACTTAAAGAAGGCGTGGGGTGAGGTACAAGCAGAAATTTTGGAAACTTTTTACTATGATTTTTTATCGAATTTTTGGTGGTATTAGGGTTACTGTAACTTTGATTTTCTTGTCCAGCCCATGTCCAGAAAAATATTTTTTATCGGATTCAGTCAGAGGAATCGAGCCGGTTGAGGAAGGAATCATTGCATTCGCATAATACACACAGTTATAAAAGTTATTTTGTGCGTGGAAGGCGCTGGCTAACAACTCTTCTTTATATTATTTTCATTCGTTTCTTCACTTCGGTCGGCGGCAGCAGTGCAGAGTAGGAGAGAGAAAGGAGTGGTTAGGTAATAGGAGCAGCTAAACTTCATTGGATTCCTATGGTAATACAGTGTACGTCACCTTCCTAAAATACCTATTCTGCTTGTTCTTTTGTATTTTTTATGTTCGCTATCTTCGTCGTTTATTTTTTCCTCTGAAAAAACAATGGCGGAAAATAGCGCGGCTATTCTTAATTTCACGAAGACCGGCACTGAGCGTGTTTTACAGTAGCTCTCGTTCTGTTAATTTGAAATGGATTTGGATTCAAACGACTCTTTTTTCAGAGATTACAAGCGTTTCTAGAATGCGCTTTAGCAGAATGATTAACTGTTGAATAGTTATCAATCAGAGAATAGCATTTCAGTATATCTGGCTTAACAAAATGAGAAAACGATCTATAGGGCAAAAATGGAAGAATAATCTTTTAGTAGGGGAAGGGTAGTCAGCCAGCAGAAAGTTTTTAGGCGGTACAGCTGTTGAACTTACAAAACTTCTTAGAGGAGTGGTCTGAAAAATATTGTATTTTTTAGTTTCGAAATTTATGGACGGCCCCTTTTGAAGTTCTTTTCTTTGACTGTACAAAGAAAAATGTAAATACTGTTTGATTTCCAGGCACACACACCGATCTGGTGGCCAAACGAGGTGCCTACTACGTTCTTACTGAGAAACAGAATTTGGCGCTTTGATTGAAGTTCAAGAAAGCCTGAACTTAGGACAACTTCTGAGTGCTTTATTGATCTCTACTTTACGAGCGCATGCATAATAAAATGTAGAGAACTACTGTCTAGTTGCGTTTCTATGTGACACCTGATAGCAGTTCTGTGCTGCCGGTGATAATACGTGCTTTTACACTGTCGTAAATAATTGCTCCTTGTGAAACCAATTGCGCACATCACACTAACAGAAGATTTGCATAGAACCGTTCCTCCTCACCTCTTCAACATTTTCTGGCAGTGAGACACAGCTTAAGGGTTGCCGAAAATAGTGGATTTGAAAGTTTTACGCATGCATTCCACTATCCTATTGCTATGATTACAAGAAATCCCATCAAACCGAGATGATCAGTGGTACTACATATGTAGTACATCCCCTAATTTACTAGCAGAGGCAAAAATCCAACTCTGTGTTCGTGCGATAGATGCCAATAATTCATTTGAAAGATTAGTTAGTCTGCCCTTAACAACGGTGCTGTGATACCGCTTGGAAACGGACTGAGCGATCGCTGGGTTTACTGATGACTATCTGCCATATTCTTCACCACTACTCGCAGGCATCCAATGTCTCCGGCGTGTTCAGAGTTGGCGATCGGAACCGCCGTTGTGTGGCGCGCTTTTTCTGGTTGTTTGCTGTGCTGGCTGGCACGGCGGCCATGACCACTCAGTGCTACTTTCAAATCGCCAAGTACTTCAGCTTTCCCAAGAACGTTGTAATGAATCTTGAATTTGAAGAGCTCACATTTCCTGCAGTTACTGTGTGCAATCTGAACCCGGTGAAGAGCGAGGAGAAAGCGATTATCCAAAAAGCGCTTAGTAATAAGCTCGAAGAGGACGAACATGAAGAGCATGAGAACATAGTCAAACATCACGAAGGAATAGTGATTGGAATGGAGCATGGTACTATTGCAGATAAGAAACACGAACGAATGGAACTCGCCAAAGCTTTGCAAAATATCAAAAATTCAAGTGCCCGATTCAAAGACGCTATGGATTTGATTAAGGTACAGTACGTACGTAACCTAATGAATTTGCGAGCTCAACATGCCGAAAACAGCAAGAGGCGAACACAATTTTTGAGCTTTTATTATCTGTTTAGTGCTGTTGTTTGTCCAATTATACAAATACACATTTACCATACACAAAAATACACCTTGTTTTTGATTGTGTATACACATTCACATACACATTCAAAATGCTGATACACATTACCATGCATAAACAGTTCCCAAAATGTGTATTTTTGTGTATGTGTATTTGATCAGCAAAACGTCGATAAAATTTCGATGTTTTTCCCACAGTAATAAACGGTAGATATCCTCATAAAGCCTTAAAATGGTCTGACTGAGTAGCTAAATTTCAAAGCTGTCCAAGGTTTCAATCAGCCGACATCAAGAGATATGATTTTTTAGCATTTCTGGCTTTGAGCCATCAGCCAAAAAATTGCATTTTCAGTACAATACACATTGTTTTGTTGGATGTGTACACACAAATAACCGTATACAGTTGACAGTAAATGAGTATACATTCACACATACATACACATTCGGAAAATCCAATACTAAACAACAGTACTCTTTAGGAATGTTCGTATGGCCACGAATTATGCTATGAGGATATGTTCAGTCCGTACGATCGCGGTTCTGGCTGTTTCTCCTTTAACAACGATGGAAAACTGAAAGCTCATCGTGCTGGACCCGAATTCGGACTCTACATGAAGTTGACACTGAATCAAAGTGAATTTATAACCGAAACGTACGCAGTTGGAATCAAAGTGACTGTGCATCCTCCTAACTCTCATCCTTTCCCTGGTGCGTATGGTGTATGTAAAAATAGGCTCGTAAGGTAAAAAATGCAGTATGGTATTTTGCAAGAAAATGTTCACCCCTTTTTCGAACATTACTCAAACGATTCCTTATCACTGATTTCTTTACCATTTGGCCAACATTTTCAGAATTAATTAACTAGATAACATAACATAACTGGGTAGACACTGAGCAAGTTTGGCGACATAATTCTGACTCACTCAGGTTTTACGCGCCGAAAACTAAGACTCAGACTGGACCATTAAATTCTAATTTTTTCGTTAATTCAAAAAGTATGGGCCTGAAACTTGAAAGAATGATTCGTATTGCCATTGGGCATATTATACTGACTGGGCACTGTTACAACTGAAAGGGCTCTAAAATTGGAGAATTTAAAAAATGATCGAAAAACCCATAGTTATGAAATCTGCACTTTCTACAGGCAAAGCACTTAATCCATTGTTAATCAAGACAGATTGTAGCTGGAAGCTCGAAAAATTAATTAACGTGTTATTTAAACTCTGTTCCAAATTACAGAAATTTTCGCCTCATTGTTTGTATAAAGTCGAAAATGTTCAAAGTTGTCAATTTTTCAGTCTTCAAAGAAAGTCACATTTTGTCATCTTTTTGAAATTCTCCAATTTTAACGCCCTTTTTGAGCTACAGCGGTACCCAGTCAAAACATTATGCCAAATGACAATACCAATCATTCCTGCAAGACCCATACTTTTGAATTCTCGAAAAGATAGAATTTTCGCGGACCACCCTGATTCTTTAGTTTTCTGTTCATAAATGTCATAACAATTGGCACCCAATTTGCAAAAGATCTACCCAGTTAACTTGTTAATTAACTATGAAAATTTGAGCCAAATCGACAAAGAAATGACCAAGAACGAATCGTTTTAATAAAGTTCGAAAAAGGGGTGAACATGTTTTCACCCGTATTGTATATTTTGGATCCCACATTTGCTTCCATTTACAGCTTACTCAGCTCTGACAGTTCATTTTCTTAGATATTCTTGGTTACAACGTAGTGGTCGGATCTCGTACCTCACTAGCCCTCAATGAAGTGAGGTTCAAGCACTTGGGTCAGCCCTATGACAACTGCATTGACAGTATTTCCGATCTGCAAGTTGCATACTTCCATGAGGGCGCTTACACAGTAGAAGGCTGTCTGGAGAGTTGTCTGCAGACAAGAATCAAGCAGCGATGCGGCTGCTACCACTGGGAGTAAACTAAACTTTGTTTCCAACTTTTCCCACCATTTTCCTATCTTGCTTTAGATTTGAGAAGCCGCACGATGGCAGCGAATGTAAGGCTGACCAGCGCGATTGCATGGTTGGTGCCATAGATGAAATAATTGACAACGGTGAAATTACACCGGCTTCTTGCGGTTGCTACCAACTTTGCAGCGAGGTAAAGTACAGCACCACTATATCAGAAGCCGATTATCCTTCGCAGAAGTTTGCGTACAGCACCTCTTGCAAGACGGCAGAATGTCTAACAGAGCGACAAGCCAATGAGCTCCTGCTGGAGATTTTCTTTCAGAGTCTTAGTTTCCAGAGCTTTGTTGAAGAGCCTGCCTACCCTCTCATCGTTTTGATTACGGATTTGGGTCCGTTTGGTTTTTTACGGTTTTGAAATGACAAAAGGAGTAGCGCTTTTCAGGCGGCACAATCGGATTTTGGATTGGCTTGTCGGTGGTGGCTCTGACCGAGTTTGTCTCCTTATTCATTAGTCTTGTTGCATATGCATGTGGGATAGCAAACAAGGACATTGAATTGAACCATTCTCTGAACTTGAAGAACTGTTGCTGTATTGAAATAGAGCCAGATCCGACGGATAAATGCTGCAACGTCGCGGCGAAACAGTCAACAGATGTGCTGCCTTCATCGAACCGATTTTAAATGCACAGTACGATGTATCATACTCAAACGACTTCATGAAAAATACATGAAATATAATCGATTTTCACTCGTAATTCCGTTCAAATGCATTTACAAGCAAATACCACTTAATTTGGTGTTGTGCAGTATACTGAAAATGAGAGCATGATCAATGAATGTAAGGAACGTCATAGAATTGTGCAGAGCCAGTAACTGTTCGTTTTTTCGTAAAGTCAAGGGATGGAGGTCTGACTGGTTGTGGAGGGACAGGGTCAACTTGAACACAGCAGCAGTTGCACCAGGCCCCCTTCGATCGCAGAGATCCCTTCAGTTCTATGTCTTTGTTAGCATATCCACATAAGTAGGCAAGCAGACTGATGAACAATGAAATGAACTCTGCCAATGCCACTATTGAGATGCCAAGCCAGAAGCCAATTGTGCCTCCTAAAAATTGTTCGTTCGTTCGTTCGTTCATTTGATCGTTCGTTCATTTGTTCGTTCATTCGTTCGTTCGTTTGTTCGTTCGTTGGTTCGTTGGTTCGTTCGTTGGTTCGTTCGTTCGTTCATTCGTTTGTTCGTTCGTTCGTTCATTCGTTAGTTCGTTCCTAGGTTCGTAGGTTCATTGGTTCATTCATTCGTTCCATTCTCTCTTACCAAGATCAGAAATCAGTGAAGCGAAGGTGTAAGCAGGTTCTTCAATGTAGCTTTGGTAGCTGAGACTCTCAAAGTAAACTTCCAGAAGCAAACTGTTGGATTTCTCTTTTGAACTGCATTCTGGCGTGTTGCAAATGCTCTGAAGGAATTTTTCTGATGGGAACACAGCTTCCGAGATTGTCGTTTTGTAGCCTGTCTCATTGCACAGCTGGTAACATCCACACCGAATGGGTGTCAATTCTCCATGCTGGATCACATGATCTGCTGCACTGAGCATGCAATCGTACTTCTCAATAGAACATTCATTTCCGTTACTAGGTGATGTGTACCTAGAAAATTGTTTAGTGGAGTGGAGTATAGCGATAACATGTTCTACACATACTCCCAGTGGTAACAGTTGCAGCGGCGATAAATGAGTTCTTGCAGACAACTTTCCAGGCACCCATCGACCGTGTAGAGACCTTCATGATAGTAAGGCACCGTCAACATATCACTCGCATCTGTACAGTTGTCATAAGGTTGTCCCAAGCGACTGTACCGCACTTCAGTAAGTGCAATCGAGGTAAGAGTGCCAACTTTTACGTTATATCCCATTGCATCTAAAGTAACGAGAATGATTATGAGAGATGCAGATGGTGCATCATCATCATCATCATCATCATCATCATCATCATCATCATCATCATCATCATCATCATCATCATCATCATCATCATCATCATCATCATCATCATCATCATCATCATCATCATCATCTTGCAGATGCGACAGTTTACCGGGGAAAGGATGAGAGCCAGCAGAATGAACCGTAACCCTGATTCCAGCCGCATCACTCTCTTTCACATAGTGACTTTGATTGAGTGTCACTTTCATAGTCAAGCCAAACTCGGGCCCCGATCTGGGCGCCTTCAGGTGCGCTTGCCCATTGAACGTAAAGCAGCGACCGCTGTGTTTGAATGGAGTAAACATTGAGTGGTAGCATAATTCGTGACCGTACGAACATTCCTAGAAAATCGGCTAAGAAAGTTTCCAAAAACAGCGCTAGTATAGAAACTTGCCGCGACTATGGACAGCGCATCTAGAAACTGTTCATCTAGCTGCTTGATTTTGGACAAAAATTTTCGCAACAACATTCGTTCGTGTCTATTGCGTTCGGACACCGGTTCCTTAGGCCCGATCGTAATTCCTTCCCGATGCTCTGTTTTAGGGTGTACATGAGTAGGTAGAGAGGCGTTGTCCGGCAAGCCAAATGATATCTTGTGTTGTTCCCATTCTTCGAACCATTTCACCCAAATTCTTGCCTTTTCTTCGTCAGTCACTGGATTTAGATCACAGATAGTGACAGAAGGGAAGTTAAGAACGTCGAATTCCAGAGTCATCACCACATTTTTAGGGTAGCGGAGGTATTTGTCTATGAGAGAGTGAGCTTGGATTACCATCGCTACAGTACCGGCTAGCAATGCGCACAGCCAGAACACTCGCGCTACCGTTCGCCGGTTGCGGTCGCCGACCCGAAACAGCCCAGATACATCGGAAACCTCTGAGTAGTCTCGCAATATATCTGCTATGGTCATTTCAGAACTTTATTTATTATGCTAGTTTGAACGCCGACCAACACACAACTTTGTGTGGCCAGTGAACGCGGTTACCAAGCTACGCACGCTATAAACTTGCAATGCCTAGGTTGGTAATTGGACTTTAATATGTCAATCAGAAGAAGTGGACTGTCAATTAAGGAATGGCTCTGATCTGACGGTCGAAGCGAACTTGAACTTGCAAACGTTGCGAATATATGTATGTGTTGAGGGACGTGAATCTTTCAAATTACGTAATCTTTGTGTGTCTGACAGCAGTGAACTGCACACAGTTTCTAGGATTATCCTTGCTATGTAATCAACGGCTTTTTACTTCCGACAGATTCCGCAAATTAAACTGCTTCAGCTGCCCACACAATCGTCGTTTATTCTTGAGCGGCCTAATTAACAGAGGAAATCGATTACAAACAATCAAGCAAGACCTGCTGTCTGGCTTCTTACGAAAGAAGAAGCATTTCATAAAGTCGTGCTGCACCAATGGATACTCTGGACAAGGTGGCTTTAGCCTGTCTCGCAATCTGTCTTCTGGGCTCTTTCGTAGAGTCTCTGTGTCTGTTTGCGATTTGGTACAAAACCCCTTGGCTCCAAAAGCCAGAGCTGATCTTGATTGTCAGTCTAGGATCGACCGATATCTTCGGCTGCTGGGTGAGCATTGTGGGCTGTGTGTGCGTTTTGTTTCAGGTTCAAACCCACTGGGTCGTTCCTTACCTGCTTGGCTTTGTCAACAACACCTGCTGGTCAGTAGGTAGCTTGCTTTTGAATGTTTTGGCAGTGAATCGTTTCGTAGCTGTCTTTACTCCTTTGCAGTACGACCTAGTTTTCAGTGCTAAGTTTGTCACCCGAATCTGCACTCTCTGTTATAGCATCGGACTTCTGATGGCAATAGGCAATTCAGTTTGGTGTTGTCCCATTATTTTTAGTCTCGATATTGTAACTTCTGCCTATACCTTTCCGGATAATCCGGCCTTTCCTGACTGGATTAAGCTTAGCTTTGCACTAAACGTCATTACCAACTTTGTACCCTTGTTATGCTACATTCTTCTAACCCTCAAACTGTTGTGCATGCGACTACTGCATGATAATAGTGACGCGGATGTGAGTTTATGTTTCCAATTTTTTATCATCAGTGCAGTGTACACATTCAGTTCTTTCACTTGGAACCTGGTTGCTGTACTAGGCAACAGTTTTTGGTACCTCTCCTCTCTCAGCACCGCCATGTATCTCACTGTCAACGGTGTTGTGTATGTAATATTTAATAAAGTGGTCCGGCAAGCCCTGAAGGACTCGTTTACTGCTCAGTCAACGACAGTGCATCCCATCTAGGGTGATTGATTAATCATTCAACCTGAGACTAAATTTAGCTGTTTGCTTCATTAGTCTCTCTCTGCTCCCTGTACAGGTTTCCCGACTGTACTTTAGCCTCTTGTTTCTGAGTCAGTAAGTTTCTCATATCACTGGGATGGCTCTGTTACAAACGGTTGCAATTGCGGCCCTCTGCATCTGTTTAGTTGGCTCGTCAACCGAGTTGGCTTGTTTGGTGGCGATTTGGAAGAAGGCAGACTGGACCAACAAGCCTGAAATGATTCTGATCCTCAGTCTCGGCCTCACCGACCTCTTCAACTGTTACAGTTTGATGATCGGTTGTGTGTGTAGTTTGTTTCAGGCCTACCCGCACTGGGCATTGCCTTACGTGCTCGGATATGTGACCAATGCCTGCTTCACAGTAGGTAGTGTCCATCTAAACATTCTCGCTTTGAACCGGTTTGTAGCGGTTTTCTTACCTCTGCAGTACGAGTTGATCTTTTCGGCCAGCTTTACCAAAAGTCTAACTAAGATCTGCTGGGTTGTTTGTATGTTTATCGCCACTGGAAACTACTTTTTGTGTTGTCCGATTCTGTTCAATTGGAAGATCATCACTACAGTGTTTACCTTTCCCCCTGATGCTGTTCTGCCTCAGTTGATTTTGGTAGGGTTTGCGCTGAATTTGATCACCATTCTCTTGCCGCTCTGTTGCTATGTGTCGTTGACTCTGAAATTGGTCTATTTGAAACTGCGAAGAGATGATAATGACGTAGATATAAGTTTATGCGCGCAGTTTTTCATCATAAATGCGGTTTACATTTTCGGCGCGTTGATGTGGAATTTAGTTGCGGTGTTGGGCAAGAATTATTGGTTCATAACTACGTTCAGCTCGTCTCTCAATCTTACTATTAACGGATATGTGTATGTCTTGTTCAATCGGGTTATTAAGAAAGCTCTGAACGACTGCTTTTTCGGTGGTAGCGAAACTGCCGTGCAACCGTTTAGCACTGGAAATTAATGTACAGTATGTCTTGTGTAATTGTGGACCAAGTATTTTTATTGTCTAATGTTTATTATATTTACGTACGTAACACCGTTTTTTTAATTCTGGTAAATAGTGCGCTAACAGATGAAAGCGTTTATCAAACGTTGGAAACGCTTTTAAAGCTGGCTGTTCTGCTGGTTCCCAGTAACGCTTTTGCGTTGGCAAAACCATAAAACGGTTGCGGCGATCAACGCAAAAAGACGTTATTAAGATCAGTGTTTTTCATGACAAACGTTCGTAAGCTCGTCCAAATCGGCTGTTGTGATTTGTCGAAAGTGGTGCATACATGTTCCATCAGAAAATATGCTTGATCAATTTAGAGTAGAGCACCACTGAGTGAAAGAGATATACAGTCAATTTGCACGCAGTTGTTTGTGTAACTGTAACAGTAACAGTAACCAACCATTGTACAGTGTGATTCATTCACGTTTTGAGGACATAATACTTGTTGTTGCTTATCTGTGTCAGCTGTAAAAATTCTTAAACCTTCTCGGCTGTTGTACATGCGCACAAAATGCGTTGCTAGCGGGTTTCAGTAACTCACCTCATCTAATTATTGACAAGACAAGCAATATTGCAGGCTCGTTTGGCTTCTTTGTCCTAATTTGCATACGCAGACAGAGTAGATATGGAAGGCTGCTAAGGCAACTGGTTACTACTATGTTAAACCAGCTAGACCATGTAGCCGGAAATTGAAGGGCGTGCTAGATTGTGCTTTTTGTCTTTGGTTTTGTCTTATTCTTAAAATCTGCATTTTTCAACTATTCGCAGTCCGAGTTCGTTCTTAGTCAAGTGGCTTCACTAAATTTAATGGCATACGAAGCTTGTTTATGTCTTACAGTGCAGTGCACAATACCAGGAATATCTCGTATTAAAAGAATTATAGTGCAAAAGTAAGAAAAATGAAAATTGATGCCCTACCATACCGAATTCAATCATACAAATCGGTAGGCATCCCTGATGTAATGCAGTAAACCTTACAAAAATCGCAAAAACACTCATACTACAAAATCGACTGATAGAGAATTATGAACGCATCAATTCTACAATTCATCACATCACGTTATGCCAATACGAAGCGTCATTCCTCAATCGTGCGCAGAAGAGCTCTTGCGAGCCTGTTCCCACATTTGGAGCGTGGGAGGCATCGGCGAATTGTGGAGCAGAGCTTTGAAGCCTTGCCGAATTTCCTCGTGTCTCACCGTATACAGAGCAAAGTTTGCAATTGCCATCCATTTGTCCATTTGAAACATAAGATCAGTGAGGCTGATCGGTCCAAGACTGATCGAAATTTTGTGGAATGCCCAATAAATGCCTAGCGCTCGCGGTAAAACGTCCAATACAAACGTGCATAGACTGCTGATACCTAGAGTGATTGTCAATTTGCGTTGCCGTTTTCGTTGCAAAACAGCGTTGGGGTTTTGGTCAGAATCGCTAACCTTTGCGTTAACCGTTTTTCGGTACAATAACCAAACTACTAAATAGACTAGAACGCTCGACGCTGATTGGACGCTTGAGATGTACTTACAGTATTCATAGTAAATCTGACCAATAAACTGTTCCGGCAGACAAACTAGGGCTACTAGATGATTTCTGTTTAAAATAGGATAAATCCACCCTAGACATAGATTGATGGTGGCGTAAATAAACACAGAGCCACCTAACTTTTGGGCGTATTTGTTGGTGCAGGCGTAATATTTGGTGGGATGAGCTAGAGCAAACAGTCTGTCACATGAAATAGCTAATAACATGCCGGTTTGCGCAAAGTCACAGAAACGCCACATAGAATTGTAGGGCAAAATCATGCAATACAGGGTAGAGGCGCAATCACACATGCGACCTTGAAATGCTAAAACCGCTCGCCATCCGTGACCTAAAAATCCTCCTAAACCGTTGACCAAATCGGCAATGGAGAGAAAAAGAATTATCGTGTATTCCTTTGAAGTGCGCAGAGCTCTGAAACGCACAATAACGGACACTATTAGAGAATTTAATAGGAAACTTATAAAACAATTCAGTGTCATGATTGGCGGCCACCAGATTGGAGGGTTACACCCCACCATCACTGATATGGGGCAGAAATCGGTAGACAGGTTCATATTTTAGTACGTGTGACAAGCTAATACGAAAAACTAGACAGCTGTTTCTATCTCAAGCTCTAATTGCCTTAGCAAAATTGAGCCGCGAGAAGTTTTGCTGATGCATAGACAAAAACAGAGGTTCTGTTCCCAAACGTTCAACTACCAACAAAACAACGAACGACTGTTCTGTGGAATCGGCGTACATGTCACTCTGAGCCGTTTCCACTGACTCAATTGGGGCATATTTTCTGTAGAATTTAGCACAGAATTGTAGCCAAGATCCATATCTATTAGTTCAGACAAAAAGCTCCACTCTAGTAATGAAAAACTCTTAAACTCTGAGTGATTTTGCAATTTTTATGGTCGTTGCGCGTTTACAAATTTTCTAGCAAAAGTTGCTCTTAATGTAAATAGCTTGTGCTCCATAGTCTACTATTCAGCACATTTGGTCGTACGAAAACTGTTAGCATGTTTATAATGTAACTCTTTCGATTGTGAACCGGAAAAACAGGAATATTTTTTCGGGAAATAAAACCAATTTCCTATACGCCAGTATCTTCAAGAAATAAATAAAGCTACATTGTACTGAGTATTAATCCTACCAATAGCTTGTTTGTTTATGAGTTCCACTGTCCTTTCGGACAGCTCAGGTCAGGACACCCCTGGCTCTTTTCAGAGCCCTTCAATGGGGTAGCCCTGTCTACAAACAACCCTCCCCCTTGCTGATGCGGTGCAACGGCAGCGCCGGTTCGGTTCCCATTTACCTACTGGCCATCACTGGCTTTCGGCGGTCTGGGTTGGGCTTTACGTTTCCAGTCGTTTCGAACCCACAAACAGCCGCTCTCACGGATGCCGGGGCCACCGTGACACACGGGATAGCGTAAACTACCCGTGGGCAAGACGCGACAGAAGCCAAGATACTTGGATCAGTCAATCGCGAAAGTTCGAAGGAACGGTGCTTGTAAAACTTTGTCGACGTTTTCTCAATCGCCGAACAGACCTTAAACTTTTAATGGCCGCACTTTGTTAGAACAGAAGCTAGAACGTAAGCCAAAATCATTATCAAAACACCCAAATACGTACCTACATTCATACTGCATTAAAATGAGACAGATAATCTCGCGTTTGGCACGCTACATCATGGATGCTGAGCATTTAGAATATAGCGAACTTTGGACCATACAGTAAATACACGAACAATCTGACAGTCAGACACAGAACGTTCAGTGCCAGACTGCATACGAACACCTACCTCCCTTACTGCAAATACAAACTGCACTGTTTTAGACTTCTGGACTATCTGGACAACTATACGCATGGTACTGACTAGAGTGCGAACTGGTATTGGGGTTTTGCCCCCAATACCAAATACTAATTGGGGGAACAGGTAAAAATCGATGTTGAACTGAAAAATTGATCCGAAAAAATCGATGATTCGGTTTAGGAAGCTGATCAACTAAACGTTAGTAGAATTTCCTAAAGTGTACGCTTTTCTTCTAAGTGCTACACCAATAATTAATTTCGCTATTCTTATCTAAAATAAAAATGGTGACATTTCTAATGTACCAGAAACGTATCCAGGGTACGTATCGGGATGGTTGACACCCTTCCAGACATGGGCAAAAGGGGGGGCCCCCTCAGGCTCTGACCTACCCCCTGAGCCGGCCGCTAACCCATCAGGAATTTTTTGGAAGCATTTTGTATAGAAAATTATGAAAAAAATACGTCTGGATTAGGTGTAAATGAGCTCAGAATAGCTTATTTTAATGAAAAATAAGCCAAAAAACCTTGATTTTAGCCAAAAATCGGACTTTTTGTCTTACCACCCCTCAGGAGCTCCTACCCCCCCTCAGGAATTGAAAATTCTACCCCGTCAGCAGAAATGCTAGCCCATGTTTGGTGTTCACTGAAATGCAATTTTTAGGGTCAGATACGCAGGAATTGGGTATTGTGGTATTGGATGTCTCAGGTAATGGGTATTAACTTTCTCAGGTACTGTTCGCACTCTAGTAGTGACCGGTCGACAAAATACTACTATACATTAGCTCTCGAACTGACACAACGCAGCAAGGCTTAGATGGATGGCACAGAAAATGGGAATGGTTATTGAAGACAAAATTATGACCAGAGATGGGTAGAATAAAGAGCGACTAAGAGTATTACTGAGACTGATTGAGACCGGTGTAGTAGTCAGAGAGAATTTGCCAAGCTTTGGGGGCCATGAAGCCGTCGGGAGGCGTCTGTCCGGTGCGTGCGAACTCTCTCATCTTTGTACCGCTAATAAATAGAAAGTCGTCCTTCCGATCGGCGTCGAAAAACTGCATCTTAGACGACTTCTTGTCAAAGGCCGCCACGCGGAATGGAATTATTTCGAGGTGCGGCAGAGCTGGGGCCATCGACAGAACCTACCAAATAAGGTACGTTAATATGGAACTAATAATAACTGATATGATTGTCACCTTCCCATTACGAGTTTCCTATTCCCTCAGCAATATTTGTGTATGAATTTTGTACAGAAAAGTAATGCTTACCTAAGAACACGCATTTAATCAGTCCAAACAGCACTATTTTAGCGGATTGATGGAAAAATCAGAGCCAAAAATCCTTGATTTGGTAAAAGACGACCCCTCAGCACAACCTTCCCTCGGCCACCATTTCAAAATTGTAATGTAACCCCTCTGAGCATAAACGCTGGTCTATCTATGACTGATATTGATCTGATACTTGGTATTGGTTCAACTTCCAACTTCCAAGTACAAGTGTATGTATGTATCTCATACGTCTGGGGATGGCTATAGCTCCGACCGGGCTGTGTGTCTCATCCCCATACATGTAACTGGGGGTCTGAGCCAAGTTTTGGAGTGGGTTGGGCACTACAAAAACGCTCAAAAATCGAAAAAATTGCAATGTTTCTGCTAAAAAAAGTAAAAAATCGCTAATTTGGACTGAAATACAGCTAAAAAGTGCTGTTTTACACGCGCTTTTGGCAATTTTTGTGTCTGAAGAAATCATCTCGGGGGTCCTATTCGGGGGTCTAGCCTAAGTCGGGTTTGAGCCAGACCCCCAGTCCCACCTGTTACATGTATGCTCATCCCGAATTTCAGGGAGGCGAGCCGTCTATAGTCTAGTCTCCCTGTGACTATCACTGGTTCATTTTGATCTATCTGCTCAAACGAAAGCTGGAAGTAAATTGCTGGGCTTTTTGGACAACCTGTAAAGTACTGCTGCAGGGACTCACTAACAGCCACAAAATAATATAGTAAGAACGCACTTTACTGCCGTGCGTCTCGTCGTAGAGATTGTCCTTGGTTCCGGGTTTCTGAATGCCGGCCGGGTCGCGTCCCACAATGTAGAAGTGGACTCCGGCGGCCGTTCTGGCTCTGGCGTGCCATTGCACCTCTGTAGGACCGGCATAGAGCATGGGAGAGGGGAATATGGCCAGCACCGTCCAGCTACTGTCCAGCACGCCCTCCTCCAGCACTGCGTGGTGCTGCCGCATTCGCACCGACAACGGAACGTCGTCCTCCTTCACCCAACCGCCTGCAAACACTCACTGACTTTATCTGCACAACTGACTGCGCTGCCCTAAGAAAGAGCGTTGCAAGAAGAGGATGTTATTGCACACGTTGTTAGTAACAGATCATTCAGTCAGGCACTTAATGGTACCGACACCGATCCGATCCGATTTGCGGGGGCCTTACGGCCTACGATCAGACTCGTGGTCCATTTCGTGACCCCCGTGATTCGTCATCTCGGACGTTGCCCTTCTTTCACTGCCAGCCACTCCTAGCCATGCTGCTGGGCGCCGGTCACCAGGAGGGCGGCCGGCGTGTCGATGCCATGATGCTGACAGCTCCCGACGTCCGCCGATGTCCATATACCAGAGGGTTCCCGGCATAGTTGGTTTCTCAGACAGCTTCTGACATCGTAGATCTTCTTCCCAACGCGGCATGCTTTGTGGAGTGGCTTCGGTGCAACGGCAGACCCAGTCGGTTCCCATTTTACCTACTCGCTGTCACCAGCTTTCGGTGGCCTGGGTGGAGCTTTGTGCCGACGACCTACTCTTTCCGACAAGAAACTTGCCGCGCCGAGAGGATGAGCGCACGACGTCGCGCACAGTGGCCATGCGGCCTAAAGCCCTACACCAACTGTGCCGGCATGGTACCCCCACATTGGGCCACTGTGGTAGTACCCAGACATGGGCAAAGGGGGGGGGGCTGAGGTTGGCCCCCCTCAGGCTCTGACCTACCCCCCCTCAGCCGGCCGCTACCCCCCTCAGGAATTTTTTGGAAGAATTTTGTATAGAAAATTATGCTAAAAATATGCCTGGATTAGGTGTAAATGAGCTCAGAATAGCTTATTTTAGCTTATTTTAACCAAAAATAAGCCAAAAAACCTTGATTTTAGCCAAAAATCGGACTTTTTGGCTTACCACCCCCTCAGCCCCCCTCAGCCACTCCTACCCCCCCTCAGGAATTGAAAATTCTACCCCCCCCTCAGCCGAAATGCTAGCCCATGTCTGGTAGTACCATATATTATGGTACCCCTACCTTCGGTTGGTATCGGTACCGGTACCATATATGGTACCACACTGTTCAGATTTCATACCATATGCGGTGACGGTGCCATGGCGTCACTACCCTAGGTACCGGAACCATATATGGTGTCGGTACCATAAACGGCGTTAAGTGCATGACTGTAATTATGTAGATAGGCAACCAGAAGCCTCAGTACAAACTGGTTTTCTGACAGTGCACTTAGGCAAACCGCAATGCTCGATTACTAATCTCTATTTTACCACTTACCTAGTGGATGCAGCAATAGCACGGGCTTCTTGTATCCGGCCTCCAACAAGCGCTGTCGTGTGTCCTGCATGAGCAATGCGTGGCCGTTGTGGATGGGGTTGCGCAGTTGAAACACAAACACCGCGTCGGCGCCCAACTCGGCGAACTTGTGACGCAACTCCATCGGACTCAGTCGGTACTCGTCCAGACCGTCGTTGTAGCGAATCCGATCCACCACCTGTACCATTACCACACATTTACATGCAGGTTGTACATTGTACTAGGGGATTGGGGTTACCCCCTGCCCCTTAGCTAGAAAGGCCAACCCCAACAGCCCCCCGACCAGACATGGGCTAGCATTTCGGCTGAGGGGTGGTAAATTTCCGAATCCTGACGGGGGTTGAGGTGATGGTAAGCTAAAAAGTCAGATTTTTGACTAAACTAAGGTTTTCAGGCTTATTTTTCGTAAAATAGGTTAAATGAGCTATTTTGAGTATATTTACACCTAATCTAGGCATGCTTTTATCAAAATTTACTATACAAAATTCTTCCTAAAAATTCCTGGGGGGTAGCGGCGGCCTGAGGGGGTAGGTCATAGTGTTGTTAGGCTCTTTTTTTTAAAAAAAAGACATTTTTTTAAAAAAAAAAGCTTTTTTTTGAAGGCCCATTTCGAAAATTTTTTATTTTATTTACAGTATGGAAATTTTGCAGGAAAATCGTTGAATTTAGCCTCAGATATACATTAGAAGTGCAGTTCTATCAATTTCTTGCCTATTCTAAGCATAAAAATAGGTTTTGAAGGGCAGCAGCCACTCTGTGAGCAATGCTGCAGGTAGAATATCGACTCTCAGGCTGTAACACTATGTTTGAACCAAAGTATCAGCTTTTGCATTTAAAGTTGCTTCTGATGCATCCTTGCATCTCCTACAAGCTATATTTCATGCTAGGAAAAATTTTGAAAAAAAAAATTTCGAAATGAAAAATTTTCATAAAAAAAAGCTTTTTTTTGGCTTTCAAAAAAAAATTTTTTTTTACAACTCTAGTAGGTCATCCACTTTGCATACATGTAACAGCTCCGGGCCGACCTGAGCGGAGGGGGGTTTCCTCAGGTGGGGGGTCGAGGGGGGTTTCGCCCAGAGGGGGGTCCCAAATTTCAAAAAGCTCCAAAACGCCTGGAAATGCGTTTTTTGCACGTTTTTTCCGTAAGGACGCTAAAAATCGCTATTTTAAGCTGCCAAATAGCGTTTTCGAAGTAAAAACAAGCGAAAATGACAAGAAGGGCTTCCAAAAACACAGATTTCTCTTAAATATCAACAGTGGAAACGCCAAATTCGGTTTTCAAAGGCTTTTCAAGCGAATTTTAGGCTAAAATTAGTGATTTCTGAGCCAGTTTGTTAGTACTGGAGCCACTACTAGTATTTCTGGGTCGGGGGGGGGGCGGTCCCTTAACCTGTCTCGGGGGTGGGTGGGTGGAGGGTTTGGCCTTTCCAGCAGGGGGTAACCCCCTTAACCCCCCAAGAATATGTATGCCCCTTTGCCCTTGTATGACCCCACCCATAAATACAGGTAATGGCTCCAGTACTAACAAACTGACACAGAAACCGCTAATTTTTAGCTTAAAATTCGCCTTTGCAAACCGAATTAGGCGTTTCCTTTCGCAGCTTTCATTTTAGAGGAATCGGTGTTTTTGGAAGCCGTTTTTATCGTTTTTTTTTGTTGGTTTTCAACTCTAAAACGCTATTTGGCAGGTTAAAATAGCGATTTTTAGCCTGCTTACTGAGAAAACCGCATTTCGAACCGTTCTGGAGCTTTTTGAAATTTTGGACCCAACTGGGTCGAAAGCCCTCCCATAGGCCCGCCCGGACCTGTTATATGTGTGAACCTTAATGTACTGTGTTTTGTGTTCTGCCGGAAATGCTGGATAGTTGGTGTACCTGGATATCGCCTCCCAGCAGCCAGTCGCCGCTTTGGAGAATCGACGCAATCACTGGATGGCCACTGTCGGTGGTGCCGAACTGACGGGCCGCTCGCTCTTCCTTATTGTGCCGGTAGAATTCGGGCTCCGACAGAACGGCGATCGCACGACCGTCGTGAGTCAGCGTTATGGCACTGCCGGCTGCTGAAACCTACTACACTAAGACCGTAACTTGAATAAATTGGACCATTCCTGAGTCACCGATAAGCTCCCTAAGCTCAACCGTTTAAAAAAGGTGACTAAATAATTGGATGAATCTAAAAATGGCAACATAAACTGACCATTTACATAAAACTCTCTCTATCTCTACATATAACTACAGGTCATCCACCGAAGAGGAGGGGTTGGGGGTCTGGCGCGTCCGGGGGGATCGAGCAATTCTAGGGAGGGGTTGGTTGGGCAAACATCCAACAGGTGATCCCCCGAAGGAAGGGGAAGGAGGACCGACTAACAATTTAATTTATTAAAATTGATCCTAACCCTATATCACTGCCTGATATACCCATACATGGGCCGGAAAAATCCGGAGGGGGGTAGGAGGGGGGGAGAAGTCCTCGGGGGGGGGGGCCGAAAAAAGGCCAAAAAACGCCTATTTTGCCTTAAATAAGCGAAAATTTCTCCCTCCGGGAGGGGGGGTGGGGGGTTAGCCGGCGAGGGGGGTATGGAGTATGTTTGGACGGCCGAAGGGGGGTATGGCCGGCCGAGGGGGAGGGATATACCCCCCCTTTCCCCCCGGCCCATGTATGGATATACCCAGCACCAAAGATTTCTGGACAGACTTTAGGCATGCTACTTGTTTAGCTTAGCAACAAGAAGACAGACTCGAGCTATACAAGTAGCACGGCAACTGTTACATAACAGTACGTACCAGCGAGTCGATCCTTGTCAGCGGAGTGGACAGGAAGAACGATGGGGACCGACTGATTGATGGGGTTCTCCAGATGGTGCGGGTAGACGGAGAGGGAGGAGGAGGCGGAGCTACCGGCGCAGTGGTCTGAGTCAGTGCCCGGCTCGGCGAACTTGGACTTCAGATCCACCAGCTGACCGAAGTGCAACGTCTGTAGGTATTGCCGCTCCCGCATGAAACCCGTCAGAGGCGTGGCCCAGCCCTCAGCCAACACCTGCCAACAGACCACATCATTGTTATTATTATCATAAGCCATCGAGTCAGTAGCTCGCTTATAAAATAGAGTTGTAAAAAAATTTTTTTTGAAAGCCAAAAAAAAGCTTTTTTATGAAAATTTTTCATTTCGAAATTTTTTTTTTCAAAATTTTTTCCTAGCATGAAATATAGCTTGTAGGAGATGCAAGGATTCATCAGAAGCAACTTTAAATACAAAAGCTGATACTTTGGTTCAAAGATAGTGTTACAGCCTGAGAGTCGACATTCTACCTAAATCATTGCTCACAGAGTGGCTGCTGCCCTTCAAAACCTATTTTTAGGCTTAGAATAGGCAAGAAATTGATAGAACTGCACTGCTAATGTATATCTGAGGCTAAATTCAGCGATTTTCCCCCAAAATTTCTATACTGTGAATAAAATAAAAAAATTTCGAAATGGGCCTTCAAAAAAAGCTTTTTTTAAAATAAAAAGAGCCTGACAACACTATTTTAAAGCTCCATTGAAGCAGGGCTACCCCATTGAAGGGCACTGAAAAGAGCGAGGGGTGTCCTGAGCTGTCCGAAAGGACAGTGGAGCTCATAAACAAACAAACAAACAAACAAACAAACAAACAAACAAACAAACAAACAAACAAACAAACAAACAAACAAACAAACAAACAAACAAACAAACAAGAGATCTGGTTGAACGTGAAACTAGTAACACAACCGAAATTAAGAACCTGAGTTCAACCCTTTCCAATTCAGCCCGGCCATATGGCTTGACCCACACCCATGAACACAAAATGCTGTGTTCGCCGGCCTTTCCGAACACAAAAATGTTCGGAACCAACACCCCACCAACACCTGTCCCTGAACACAACAAGACGGTTCTTCAAAATGATTGTATAAAACTTTAGATAGTTTGTACATTTTGAAGATACTCTCAGTTTTAGAGGCAGGGACAGAATTTTTTACAAAATTAGACCGGCAGCAGAGGAAAACGTCAGTAAACTTTTACTTGAAGAAAGTGGTTGTGCAATTCTTTCAGATGCAGTTTTCTCTTTCAAACAAGTCTTGCTGATAGTAAGCTCTAGGTTTCAGACCATACTTTCAAAACGCATTTTTTGTCTTTCAAGCAATTGTTCCTGACAGTAAACTCTTTAAGTAGTTGTTTAAAAATCAGTTTTGTCTTTCAGACAATTCTGTCAGACAGTAAACTCTTCAAGTATTCCTTTAAAAGCAGTTTTCTGTTTTGCTATTCTTTCAAAAAGCAGCTTTCAGTTGCAAATCACAGTAAATTTTTGTCAGTTTTCTTTCGGGGCCACAGACCCAGCAGTACTTGGAATTTTCGGGCCAAATTTTCGCAATAGGTACTCAGTTATCTTGTTAATAAATCCTGAAAATCTGAGCCAAATTCATAGAGAAATGACTGAGAACCAACCGTTCGAGTAAACTCTCCTTCCTGCTGGAGTGTCTTAAAGGCTGCAGCTTTACAACGAGCGAGCCGAACGGCGCCGAGAGCACACGCTTTAAGATACAATTGCAAATTCCTACACGCTTAACGAAAAGCTAATCTTATGCCGGCAGCCTTGGCTGCCGGTAAAAATCATGGATACCGACACTTCCGAACAATTTAGAGACACTGGGACACCACACGAACACCGAGGGGACACTTTAGGAACACATTTTTACAAACTGCTGCAATGGTGACATGACATGGCTTGTTTAAGAGCGTTCTCATCAATCTCATTTCTTTTGACAAAGTAAACCAAAGCACCAGCTTACTTGCAGCCACTGCAAATCGGTCTCGGATATTTCCAATTTAGGCAGACTAAGAGCATATGCAGTGAGCTGAGCGGACGAATCGCCGCAGGCGAACAGTTCCAATACCGGCGGACCGAACAGTTGGTGCATCGCTTTCTCCGGAATCAGTTTCTACAAAAGGAATTAGTAAAGAAAAGTGTTTAGTTAGTAATGGTGCAGCAAGTTACGATGCTATAGAGGTACTCGAGCACTCTCTGAACGCACTGAGCCACCGACTCGTGTCCGGCCGGCACCACCACCTCTGCGTCATCCGGCACTTCGTACTTGGAATCGATGCCTGTGAAGTTCTTTATCTTGCCACTGCGCGCTTTCTGGTACAGACCTGCAAGCCGATTTGAATCCATTTAACTGTAGCACGCAACTGTTCAGGTTTTCTGCTAAAAATCAGCAGCTCTCTTGCGCTTGTGGCAAAAGAAGGGCCGAAGGAGGAGATCGTACTGTACATGTAACAGGGTCTGTCCTACCACAGTTAAACTCAGGTAGGATATCTTACCGAGGTGACAAACTTCGGAGCCTCCTATTGATAACTTTCACCTTCCTCTCCAATTTTTCTGGAAGGTAATTTTTCCTTCGTTTTATAATTTAAGACACTAAAGTCGCTCAATTTGCCTGTAAGTAAAAGAGCGTTTCGTGGCTGTATTTGAGCCCGACTAGCGATTTTAGTCTTTCTTAGTACTTCACACCGAATTTGGGACGGACGATTTGTATGGTAGAGATAGCATAACCTCACAATTACCAAATACCCGACTGCATCAAGCGAATGGGAGAGAGATGGAAAAGGTTTAACAGTGAAGCAAACATACCTTTGCTGTCGCGTTGTTCACAGATCTCTAGTGGTGTATCCACGTGCACCTCAACAAAGGGAAGCCCTTTCTCCTGGTGGATTTTGCGAGCGTGTTTGCGGTCCTTAAATAAAGACATCATTTACACTCTTTGCAGGAAAGTTATTTATAACCAACTGTTTTTTAACTTGACGCAAGTATGACTATGGCCTTCGCTAAGGCGATATTAATAAGAACAAACACAAACTAACATCATACATACATGGTTTTGTCCAGCCCTCAACTTGGGCTCGGCCCCCCCCCAAACGACCCCGCCCACAGAAATGGCCGCCGCCTTTTCCGGTCCATGTATGGTTTAGACATAATCACGTGTTGACCTGGTGCTCGTTCAAAATGTAGCCGAACAATATAGGCTAGTGTTATATGCTATATAGCCAAAAAAGGCTCTATGGGAAGAAAGGGCTAAGAACAGACCAAATGCGGCTATGCAAGCTCAATTATCTTGCCAGAAAACCGTTTAATCAAATTTGTGGTAAAGTGTAAAAAAAGAGAGTGAATGATTAGTGAGTAAAGTCAGACCTTCTCAAACGGACTTATGAAGGAGGCCAAGCAGACCACTCCCATGTCGGCGAACAGCGCACAGACCTCGGCCACGCGACGGATATTCTCCTCTCGATCCGACTGAGAGAAACCCAAGTTGGCACATACCTGCAATTGCCAAATATCAGAACCACCTTACGAGTAACAACAACGCTTTGTCCATCCCCTTCAAGCATACATGTACTAGGGGGGTTTGGGGTTACTCCCCCAGCTGGAAAGGTCAAACCCCCCCTCACCCCCCCCGAGACAGGTTAAGGGACCCCTCTACCCGACCAAAAAATACAAGTACTAGTGGTGGCTCCAGTATTAACAAACTGGGTCAGAAATCACTAATTTTTAGCCTAAAATTCACTTGAAAAGCCTTTGGAAACCGAATTTGGCGCTTCCACTGCTGATATTTAAGAGAAATCGGTGTTTTTGGAAGCCCTTTTTGTCATTTTTTGCTTGTTTTTAGCTCTAAAAAGCTATTTGGCAGCTTAAAATTGCGATTTTTAGCATCCTTACTGAAAAAAACGTGCTAAAAACGCATTTCCAGGCGTTCTGCAGCTTTTTAAAATTTTGGACCCCACCTCTGGACGAAACCCCACCCTCGGCCCCCCATCTGAGGAAACCCCCCCCTACCCCCCTCCCCCCAGGTCGGCCCGGAGCTGTTACATGTATGCCTTCAAGCATACATGTAACAGGTCATCCGCCGAAGGGGGAGGGGGTTGGGCACTAAAAATTGTCAAAAATCACAATTTTCGGCTAAAAATTGTCAAAAATCGCTGATTTGGGCTGAAATACAGCTAAAAATTTGCAGGCGATTTTGGGAAATTTTTGTGTCTCAAATTGCAAAAAAATCACAAAAATTTCCTGAAAAAATTACTTCCCAGATAAATCGGAGGGGAGTCGGAAAATAGTCTCGGAGGTGGGGGTCTGGCCTAAGTCGGGTGGGGAAGACTCCCCAGACCACTGTTATATGTATGCCTTCCATACATAGGCCGGAAAAATCCGGAGGGGTCTAGAGACCTTGGGAGGGGGTCCCAAAAAGTCCAAAAAACGCCTATTTTGCCTTAAATAAGCGAAAATTTTCTCCCAACTGGAGGGGGGCGGGCGGGGGGGTTGGCCGGCCGAAGGGGTACGGGCCGGCGAGGGGGAGGTGTAAACCCTTATCCCCCGGCCCATGTATGATGCCTTCAAGGCAAAGGGGATTTTTAATGGCCCATTCTGCATGGAAAGCAGTAATTTGGTTAAAATCGCTAATATTTCCAGTAAAACTGGAAGCAATTTTTAGCTACATTCGAGCCATACTGCCTAGCGCTTATGAGCGCCTTCAATCGAAACCAAAATCCACTTCTGGCCATTTAAGCGCTGCCCGTTTGGCGAAAACTGAAAGCAACACCCTAAACTGGAATTAACTACATTCTATTTGATTGAACCCGTCTGGCGCAAGTCTTGACAGTGACACGTCGACAAAATTGCATTCAAAACTTGTTTAAAGAACTAATGGCGCTAAAAAGAAAACCTTCTTTACTGATGGCAGAAAATTATCTATACAACAGGCAGTCTCGACTTACAGCCAACAATACCATACATGCATACATGTACTAGGGGGGGGTTGGGGGGGTTACCCCCCTGCTGGAAAGGCCAAAACCCCCCTAACCCCCCCCGAGACAGGTTAAGGGACCCCTCCCCCCGACCAAAAAATACAAGTGGTGGTAGTGGCTCCAGTATTAACAAACTGGGTCAGAAATCACTAATTTTTAGCCTAAAATTCACTTGAAAAGCTTTTGGAAACCGAATTTGGCGTTTCCACTGCTGATATTTAAGAAAAATCGGTGTTTTTGAAAGCTCTTTTTGTCATTTTTTGCTTGTTTTTAGCTTTAAAACGCTATTTGGCAGCTTAAAATAGCGATTTTAGCGTCCTACTGAAAAAAACGTGCTAAAAACGCATTTCTAGGCGTTTTGGAGCTTTTTGAAATTTGGGACCCCCCACCTGGGCGAAACCCCCCTCGACCCCCCAACTGAGGAAAACCCCCCCTACCCCCCTCCCCCCAGGTCGGCCCGGAGCTGTTACATGTATGCATACATGTACTAACTAGGGAGTTTTCGGTTACCCCTAGACAGCTTAGGGACCCCCGCGACCCAAAAATACAAGTACTAGTAGTGGCTCCGCTCCAGTAGTAACAAACTGACTCAGAAATCACAAGTTTTAGCTTAAAATTAGCTTCAAAAGCCTTTGGAAACCGAATTGGTGTTTACGCTACGGATATTTAAGAGGAATCGGTGCTTCTGGGAACCCTTTTTATGGTTTTTTGCTTGTTTCTAGCTCTAAAACGCTATTTGACAGCTTAAAAAAAGCGATTTTTGCCTCTGAAATTTTGTACCCCCTCAGGGCGAAAACTCCCTCGACCCCCATCTGACGGAAAGCCCCTCCTCCACGTAGCCCGGACCTGTTACATGTATGCTCACCCCGTATCGCATGTTGTCTCCATCTAGACCGTAAGCCGGAATTCCCAGATCGTTGAGAGTGGACTCGACCGCAAAGGAAACGGTGGTTTTTCCGGCTCCGCTAAGTCCTGTGAACCAGATAGTGGCGCCTCGGAAGCCGGGGTGACGACCCAAAATCGCCCCGCGCGTCTCTCTACTAACGTGGTGGTCCTGGTACGTCACATTGGTAGCTCTATGCAGCGACTGAAATACGTGCAACTTTAGAGAAGTTTTTATTAAGATACACTGCTTAGTTCCTGAGATATTTTCCCTCAAAGTCACAACAGATTTTAGCAATGAACAAGAGCGATTCCTTTGCACTTCGTAATAAAACAGAATCATACATCTGAGGGCTAGGGAGACTTTACAGGTGAAGCAACCAGCCCTTACATGGGCCGCGGGGGGTTAGGGTAGGATTTACCTCCTCCCCTATCCGGCCAATACCACCCCCTCAGCCGGCCATAATCCCCTCTCCTGGAGGGAGAAAATTTTGCTTATTTAAGGCGCTTTTTTGGACTTTTTCCGAGACCTCCTGCGGATTCTAATAAAAATTACAGGAATCTTTCACGAATTTATTTCTCTTTCATTCAAATCGGTTGATATTTGCGGTTGTTGCGTCAGCAAAGTTGCTGGGCTTGGTGTTTTGGCCCCTGTAGAATCCAAATAGTAAACTAGTCTATCTCAATTCAATGCCGTTCTTGCGACACCACTATAGTTAAAATATTATACTTATTTGCTTAACTGCAGTATACAAGCATAAAGCGCCAATGTAATTCTGGCCAGCGTTAAGCCTAAGAAAATAAAGAGTACCCAGACCGACACCAAAAGAAACGGCACATACAACAAGGAACCTATGAGCCAGAATAACAAATTGCATCGTACAATTGCGAGAATTCCAGAAGCCACCATTACTTAAGCTCAACACTAAGCCGTGAACGCAGCTGCGGAATCAAGCTGGACCCAATCAAAAGCTTTTCATTTAGAGCAGCCCAGCCCATGTGGCCGGCTAATAAAAGTTAGCAGCACCCACGTACCAGCTGAAACGAACGGTACACTCCAACCATTTCAAACTGTTTCTAAGCCAACGTGCAACAACAGTAGAGTTTCTATTTTTATCAGTTTTTGTTAATTCGGAGCCTAACAACACCGCCGCCAGATAGGCAAGGCTTTTACCGTGTGGAGATGCAAGTTGTGCACGGCGAAGTTTAAGCGCACCATAGAGACAGATAAGATAGAGCTGAGGTGTAAAATAAACACAACCAGGAGACGACGAAGCAGCGCCAAATACGATGGATTTAAGGCCGGCCGACTAACACCGACAGCGCGTATGGAAGTAAAGGCACTGTAAAATTACGTCTGTGTGCCAGTAACTGGTTTTCAGCTGAAACCACTACGTACAATAAACTTGTAATTTTAAAATATTTGGGGCGGCTCCCGGATGACAGTCGGTGCCTGGCGCATTTCTGCCACCTACTAACAACTTTTACGCTGCACATTTTTTCGCATTCTTACTAATATTACCATACATGTAACAGGTCATCCGCCGATGGGGGGAGGGGGTTGGGAGGTCTGGCGCCAGCCGGGGGCTCTGAGCCAAAATTGGGGGGTAGGGCACTAAAAATAGCTCAAAAATCGAAAAATTCGCAATTTTTGGGCTAAAAATCGCTAATTTCGGCTGAAATACAGCTAAAAAGTGCTGTTTTGCAGGCGATTTTGGCAATTCTTGTGTCTGAAATTCTAAAAAATTGCAAAATTTTGCTCAAAAATATACTTGCCAGAAAAATCGGAGGGAGGGGTCGGTGAAATCGTTTCGGGGGGGGGGGTCTGGCCTAAGTCGGGTGGGGGGGCAGACCCCCTATTACATGTATGAATATTACAGTCAGGCACTTAACGCCGTTTATGGTACCGACACCATATAAGGTTCCGCTACCATATATGGTACCGGTACCTAGGGTAGTGGTACCATATGGTACCCCTACCCATGACCATGGGTTCCGGTACCACAAGGTACGAAATCTTAACAGAGTGGTAGGGGAACAATGCGAAGGTAGGGGTACCATAATATGGTGCCGGTACCATATACCATATTATGGTGCCGGCACCTTATATGGTACCGTCACCATGTATGGTACCACCAGCGGCCCCGAAGGTGGGGGTACCATAAACGGCGTTAAGTGCCTGACGGTATTAATGAAACAAGCAAAAAAACAGGTGGTTAAAATAAGCGCAATGATCAATTAGGCAAAAGAGATGGACCGGAACCTATCGAGAAATCAGCCTTACTCTTATTTTTCCGACCCGTGAACGTGGAAGCTGTGAAGTTATCGGACAAGCTAGATTTGACCAAAACATGGCGACGCAGAATAACTGTTCTAATTGTTTTTTAGTTTGGTGGAAAAGATGACAGAAATACAAATAAACAAGTCTGAAGTATAAACCAAGCCACAAGTAGTAAAGTAATCATCGTATAAATTCTTCCCTTCCAATTTTCAGTTGATTGGAAGCAGAAAGGAAATGATAAAGCTATCAGGGATCGAACTTGCCACTTTCTCTGTAGACGAGCTAATCCGTGCCTGGAACATAGGACCCCTTAGTCTGAGAGCCCTGCTGCTAGACATGGGCAGCCATTTTTAATAATTCGCGCTACGACAACGAAAATACGTTAAAACGGCCGACAGCATGACATGATAATTTACGGAAAAAGCCGCATACGATGTCATAAAAAATTAGAAAAATGCGATTTAATAACACTTTTCTATGGCGCACTTGGCATCATTTTTGGTTATGGGCAACAGATTGGAATAATTCGCGCACAAGAAAAATTTATGCTATAACGGCGATAGCATGCTATCGGCGTTTTAGCATAAATATTTTCTTGCCAGATGCGACAACTTACGGCAAACATACATGTAACAGCTCCGGACCGACCTGAGGGAGGGGGTTTCCCTCAGGTGGGGCTCGGACAGGGGCGGGTTTCGCCCAGAGGGGGTCCAAAATTCCGAAAAGCACTAA
This sequence comes from Sabatieria punctata, assembly GCA_030248155.1. Classification (NCBI taxonomy): domain Eukaryota; kingdom Metazoa; phylum Nematoda; class Chromadorea; order Araeolaimida; family Comesomatidae; genus Sabatieria; species Sabatieria punctata. The sequence continues at coordinate 35,708 of JASANB010005783.1, read as the reverse complement.
AACGCCTGGAAATGCGATTTTAGCACGTTTTTTCAGTAAGGACGCTAAAATCGCTATTTTAAGCTGCCAAATAGCGTTTTGGCGCTAAAAACAAGCAAAAAAATGACAAAAAGGGCTTCCAAAAACACCGATTTCTCTTAAATATTAGCAGTGGAAACGCCAAATTCGGTTTCCAAAGGCTTTTCAAACGAATTTTAGGCTAGAAATTAGTTATTTCTGAGCCAGTTTGTTAGTACTGGGAGCCACTACTGGTACTTGTATTTTTGGGTCGGGGTTCCCTTAACCTGTCTCGAGCGGGGGGCGAGGGAGGTTGGCCTTTCCAGCTAGGGGGTAAGTAACCCCAAACCGCCTAGTACATGCATGAAGAAGGCAAACCTCACTTGATTAGAGAAATGCGGTATTATTTTTTATGCGGAAATTTTCTCCCTCCAAGAGGCTCAGAGAGCGAAGCAGGACTATTTAGGCGACGCCGATTAGGCGAGGCCGATTAGGCGATTTAGCGGTACTATTAGGCGACAGGAATAATTTTTTTCTGCAAGTCCGTGTGGCAACATAGGTTACCACTAAAACATAGCAGAACAATGCAAACAGCACAACAATGAAAACACACATGTCGTCATACATGGGCCGCGGGGGTCCTGGGGGTTTACCCCATACATGGGCCGGAAAAATCCGGAGGGGGGGTGGGGGGTTGAGACCTCGGGGGGGGGGGGGTCCCCACCCCGAAAAAAGGCCAAAAAAACGCCTATTTTGCCTTAAATAAGCGAAAATTTCCTCCCTCCGGGAGGGGGGGTGGGGGAGGGGGGTATGGCCGGCCGATGGGGGGTATGGCCGACCGAGGGGGAGGGGTACACCCCCTTACCCCCCCGGCCCATGTATGGTTTACCCACACCCCAACTTGGACTCAACCCCCCAAACGACCCCACCCACCCACCTTAATCCGACTTTTGTTCCTGACCCACACACCAAAATCGCCGCGCCCCCCCCAAGCCGGCAGGCCTACCCAAAATTTTCGAATTTTGATTACCCCCAACCCATTTTTGCGGCCCATGTATGCATGTCGCAGAACATTTATAAAGCGCCAGATGGATGCACGCGCTGCATCAAATTCTCACTGTGAAACTCTGTGAGCTGCTTCCGCAAAGTTAGTTGTGCCATCGGCTGTATCCAATGTGTATCCAATGAAAATAGCAACCGGAAAAATAGGTGGCCGACCCGACGGCCGCTCGCGTGCTCGACGCAAGCTGGGGAATAAGGGCCAGAATCTCAGTTAGAAACACTTAGCCATGCATAGTTAAAAATAGCGCATTTAGGCTCACAGCCGAACCTGGCCCTTGACTGATTCGGAAGGGCCGCCTAATTGGTACTATTATCTATTAATGTCTTTTGTCGCCTAATAGTACCATCGCCTAATCGGCCTCGCCTAATGGTACCGTACCGCTCAGAGAGGGGGTATGGCCAGCGAGGAGGGTAAACCCCCTCACCCCACCGGCCCATGTATGGAGATAAGGAGAGAGATGTGCATCTATGACAGTGGAAAACCTGGCCCCGTTTAGCATACATTAGAGCAGCTTACGTGCGGTACGATTTGAAAGCGACGATAAAAATTGCACAATCACGGTTGTTAGCTTAAAAAGTTGTTGCTTCGTTACCAGAGAGGAGCTTCACGGTTTTTGACTGGTGGACAAAATATGGCTCTTACATCCCAGCTGCACCTAACTAAAGATGAAACAATATATTATTGGGTATTGCTTTTACCCCGCAATACCCAAAAATATTCTACACTAAATATTTTGAGGATTCTTTACTTTTTGCAGATTATATTTGAAGATTTGCTATTCCAAAAGGATTTTTCGTTGTATGAAAATAGTACAGATGACTTTGATTACAGGCATATGGTAATTATGATACGACTATAGATCATTGAAAACTGACTTGATTTTATGATATATCTATTTTTTATGCAAAAAGCAGGACTACATAGGAAAATACGGCTATGTTCAGTTCACAATGGACAGAATTAGTTAAATAGACCAGCAGAAAACAGTAGCAGCTTGCTGTCAGAACGGCAAGATATTCTAAAACTTAACCCTGAACTGAAAGTAGGCTTTTTCCAAATTTTGATTCAATTTTGCAGCACAAATTATATATGAAAACAAAGTTTTCAGGTCATTTCCCTGATTGAAATAATTCTCAGACTGTTTTATATAGCTTCACAATGTCTTTTTGACAATCAAGTCGTCTTCAAAATTAACACTTCCACAAATTACAAATTTCTGGACTCATTCTGAAAAATGGGTATTGGGTTTTCCGATAGGCTTTTGTTTAATCTCTAGACGAACCCAGAAAGAAGTAACAAACCATTCTCAGCTTCTTCTTGGGAGGCGCAGGAGGGAGTGCAGGCATTGTGTTTTCGTTGGGATCGTCGCACAGACGGGCGCCGGAGGAAGGCTTGGGAGCAGGATTGGTGCAGTTGCCAAAGATACCACCCAACATGGCTTCTTCCTTCCTTCCTACCTCTCTTTACTTCGTTTGCTTATTCTTGTTCAAGTTCACAAGTCACAGCTTGCCTGGACCACACTGACGTTAGGTAAAGCGAGTAACCGACTTTATTTTATTTTCCTGCAGATACACTACACTCTTCACTGGTAACTAAGCTACCACGACAACCACCAGAAAGACAAGCACAGGAGAGGTTGACCCGGACGGGTAAAAATCAATCGCCTACTATGGGGAGATCACTCGAATTTCAAATTTTGAACACAGATGACTGAATGTGGTATCAAACGACTGCTGACGATCTCCTGATTATTATTTTACACATCAAAATCTAATTACTGCATGCTATATCAAGTTCTACCCCAGATTATGCGTTTCGATTCCCCGCCCATCCCCCCCCACCCGGCGCTGCCGCGGCGGGTTACTGTAATATTGCTGCATGTGAAACAACGCAAAGCGCGCGAAGTTTAAACGACTTCACAAAAAAGTGGTAGTAAAAGCACTAAAACAGAACAGCTTAAATCTCCAAGTAGTTGCAATTTTTATAAATACCGACACCCGGTATGCCAATTATTTTCAGAATACCTGCCTGCAAATGCAAATATCCCTCCCCTTTGCTGTTATCAGGTACGGTGCAACGCCAGCTCCAGTTCGGTTCCCATTTACGTATTTACCGTCACCGACTTTTGGAGGCCTGGGTTGGGTCTGGGCCTGACAATTTTCCAAATATAAAAGTACCTTTAGAAACGGTATAGGCATCAGTATAGGCACGCCCTGGAGGGCCTGTTTTACAAACATAAAAATACCCCTAGGGGACGCATCGGTATAGGAACGCTCCGGAGGGCCTGTTTTAAAAACATAAAAATACCCCTAGGGGACGCATCGGTATAGGAACGCTCCGGAGGGCCTGTTTTAAAAACATAAAAGTACCCCTAGGGGACGCATCGGTATAGGAACGCTCCGGAGGGCCTGTTTTAAAAACATAAAAATACCCCTAGGACGCATCGGTATAGGAACGCTCCGGAGGGCCTGTTTTAAAAACATAAAAATACCCCTAGGGGACGCATCGGTATAGGAACGCTCCGGAGGGCCTGTTTTAAAAACATAAAAGTACCCCTAGGGGACGCATCGGTATAGGAACGCTCCAGAGGCCCTGTTTTAAAAACATAAAAATACCCATAGGGGACGCATCGGTATAGGAACGCTCCGGAGGGCCTGTTTTAAAAACATAAAAGTACCCCTAGGGGACGCATCGGTATAGGAACGCTCCAGAGGCCCTGTTTTAAAAACATAAAAATACCCCTAGATGAACGCATCAGTATAGGCACGCTCCGGAGAGCCTGTTTTAGAAACATAAAAGAACTCCTAGAGACGCATTTTCCAAATATAAAATCATTTCTGACCTCTCAAAAACCTCAGCCGAGGGGAAGAAAAATATATTTTCACACCAAACATAGAGCAGATAGCGCATACCGTAATCCGGCCGCGGCAGCGCCGGGTGGGGGGGGAATGGGCCTCCTCCCATGCGTTTCGGCGTGTGGTCAAATCCGATAAACGGCCACAGTCGGAGTTGCGTCAATTAGTGTGAAATACTGTAATGCACTGTAAATCGTTCGCACCCAAGTTGTAAATCTCTAACAAATATGACCACATCCGGTATCAAACAACTACAATTGACTTGTACATTACAGCTACATTATATTACATCCACAACGAATTACTGCATGCTATCTCAGATTACGCGCTCATCATATCGCCTTACTTCATCGATTATCGGCCGATTTCCCCCGCAACCCGCACTTACTAAAACAATCGTAGCATTCGAGTCCGCCGACAGATATGTCTCCCCACGGGGATTTGGGTAGGTATGACGATTAGCTATCGATTAAGCATAAACATAACAATATTCGTCCAAGCCCAAGGACGGTGGCCCCTTTTGAACGAAAATCATCACTATAAAAAAAATAGAAAAAAGAAGTTTTCTCAGTCATCTTTTGAAAGATAGCTATCAATTTTACAATGTGAGTAGGCCTACCTTAGATGCATATTTCGGCGCATTTACTTTCAGAGATCCTTGAACAACAAATTAAAAAGAAATAAAAAGAATGAAAATGCGCGATTTTGACATCCCTAACTAAAACAATCGTAGCATTCGAGTCCGCCGACAGATATGTCTCCCCACGGGGATTTGGGTAGATATGACGATTAGCTATCGATTAAGCATAAACAGGACAATAGTCGTCCAAGCCCAAGGACGGTGGCCCTCTTTAAACAAAAAAATGGCCAAAAATGTACACACTCAAAACACTAATCGGCGCAAGTAGTGATCTCCCTACCTACTAAGATGGGGTATCATCCTATCCGGCCGGTGGTTTCTGTCCAGCGCATGGCCGCGTACGCTATTACTGTGAGCGCCGTTTAATTTATGTCAGGCAATTGTAATGACCCACGCAGTCATTACTGTAGTAATACTAGACAGAACGCATTTAGTCGGCCACCATTTATAGACTAAGGAAAGAGAAATAAACACAAACGGAGCAAAGTCGGTGGGTGATCGCTTGAGTTCACTCCAGAATTCCTCAACTCCATATTCGGCATCATCGCGTCGCGTGCTCTTGGTGTTGTCAGATGCTCGCTTGGAAGATTCATCCCATCCGCCACTTGTGGACAGACAGAAGCAGCATGGCGTCGAAAAGTGCGGTCCAGCTTGTGATAGGGACGTGTGAAACTGTTTGTGGTGTCGCCGTCAACTCCTTCCAAGCGCATCGCTTTTCCACTTCCGCTATGCCATCCCGATAAGCAGCGTGAACGTAATGCCGTCTGCCAGAACCAAACCAACCGACTTGCACATCTCCCTCTCTATGGACAAAGCCACTAACGACTTTCTAAAACCTGTACAACACCCTATATAGTACATATGTTACTGTATGTACACTTCATATCTCCTTCGCGACGACCATTAAATTCGCAGGAACAGCTGTATCGCCTGAAAATCGCGTTGACTCATTGTAGGAACCGACGCAAAATCACAAAACTTTTTGGCCGTCCGAAACTCACTTGTTTCGCACAATGTTTAAACATGCATTATACGCCATTTTGTTTCGCACCTCCTGCGAATAATTTGGTTGCAGATTTATCGTCATTAGTTTTTGGAGGTGGGAATTCCACAAAATCGCGCATCGGTGCTTTGGCTCCATATGGGGCATCGTCTTTTTGATGGGGATAGTATTTCAAACCTCTTTAAATTCAGGTGTACACCAGCAGTGGCGTATCCAGGGGGGTGTAGGGTGTGTACACCCCCCCTTTGCGGTGGAGGTAGGAAGAAAAAGTCTGTCAAAAATATAAGAAACTAAAGAATTATGTACTAAAACTGTCTATTTTGTGCTCAGAATGCCTTCTAAATGTGTTTTTGAAGGCCAAATTTTCAAAATTTTCTCGCCCTGGTCGGGCAGAAGCCCAACCAGGCCATTATAAACTACTAAAACTTGTAATTTCTGTTAATTTTAAGCTCGGAATGCGTTTTAAACGCGTTTTTGAAGGCTAATTTTGCTAAATTTTCTTACCCTGGTTGGGCAGCGGCCCAACCAGGCACTTTCAAAATTTTACACCCCCCCTTTCCAAAATCCTGGATACGCCACTGTACACCAGCTGGACTGTCCAACTTGAGGATCTTTCAGAAGTACGTCGTTTTCTATGGTCACAGAAGACACTATGTTGTCAGCGGGCTTGTTGTACAAGCGTTTACTTACATTTCACGCACTGAAAACGAGTATTGCCGTTCTTCAAGCGGTCTTTTTTCGTAGACAGATTAGATCGCCCCTCACTAGACAGGAAAATCGTTCCCTCTCTCAGATAGCTTTCTGTAAACAGCTCAGCACTCGCCATGGCACAGTAAAACTAAAAAAGCCAGCCCGGTTGACTGACAAACAGAATTACTATGGGCGGTGAGAGGTCTGTCTGTGTATGCTTATCAGGGTTCCTAGCCTAAAAGATGTATTTGATACTTGTATTGATTGTCACTACATAAAGGTCGCAATTAAGGCGTTAAGGTCACTGATCAGATGGGTTAAGCCGACTCGGTCCGACTGAGTGTCACTCAGAGCGTCAGTTTAAACTGCGCGCCTTTGTCCTGGCGCGATTACCTGAAGGCCGCCGCGCGGGAGCGTGCGCCGTGCTATAGCTGGCGCGGTGGACCGAAAAGTGGAACCGGCGGACCAGCGATAGGCAGATCACTACTCGCGCCGATTAGTGTTTCAAGTGTAGATAAATTTTGGCCCTTTTATGTTTAAAGAGGGCCACCGTCCTAACGCCTTGGACGAAGATTGTTATATTTATGCTTAATCGATGGCAAATTGTCATATCTACCCATATGCTCTTGGGAAGACTCGATCGTAGCCGGATTATAGCGTCAAAACTCGTTTGAGTCAGTCTAGAGCAACTTGGAGTGTTTGAGTTTGCTGAAGGAACGCTCATCTTCAGCGGAAGTTACAGTAACAGCAAGGCTGGTCCGAACAATAATATCAGTTTATACTCTTAGTAGAAGCGTCAGTGTCATGGACTTGTTTAGTTTCCTCATTTTGGACACGGCAGTCAGTCATCTGGTCAACATTGTCTCTGCTGGCATTCATCAGATCGTCTAACTCTCTTCCAGCAAGAATAGAAATTGCCAGCCGAACTCTGTGTGGTGACCGCAATAGCAGAGAGATCCGAATATTAATATGATAAAAAACCACAGATAAGCATGTAAAACCATTTTTGAAAAAACGCAGCTCCGAACAGCCACATCTTTTGTGAGGCATTCTTGCGAACAAACAAGGGCGCTTGTGCACAGATAAAACCAGACAGAAACCAACTGTGTAACAACGGCTTAAGCCGATGGCGTGTTCCGTTTTCCTATTTTTCGGTTTCCCCCTCATTTTCCGGTTTCCTCCTTTTTTAAAATTCTAGTATAAATTTGGTGAGTTTTAATCCATATTATTGCAGTAAGTAAGCTTAGCGTCATTTCAGTGTTACGTATTTTTATGCAGTTAAAATATTCTGTTACCTATTATTACATGCATTCATTATAAAATGGCGCAAAACCAGCTGGCTGAAATAATATCGATTAAAGTTCACCAAATTAAACTAAAACTTTAAAAGGGAGGAAACCGGAAAGGAGGAAAACGGAAAAGAGGAAACCGGAACAAACCTAACTCTTAGACGCAGAAATTTTTTGCGTGCCTGGCCATAGGGACATGCAATCACGAAAGTTTGGGGCAAATGCCTGCATAACAGTTGCACTCAAAGCGCGCCTAAAAATGGTAAACACGCAGTGAATGTTTTTGCATTCACTTAAATTTTTAAAAAAGCGTGATTGACTGTGACTGGCTAATCACACGTTCCCTTGTCTTTATTCAGGGTGGACTTTTCCACTCTTATTTTGGCCTTGACAGCACGATTAAGCGTTCGACGCTAAACTGGCTCCTTCAACACGAAATCCGGCTTTCTAAGCCATTGTAAACCTTCTCCGAGTGAACTTTTAGTCAGGAGATACCGAAAAAAGAGTCGATGGGCAATTCTCAACCGCCCGTCTCCAGTCTTTCAACTTGGCAACCCCTGATCGACCGGCGAAGGCCCCATTAACCAATGACCGCTCATTGCAGGAGCAGGGACGGTATAGTGCTGTTTATAGTACCCGGGTGCTATATATATCACTTAGGGTTTTGCGAAAATAAAATTGGATGCATTTATAGTAGTGATGTAAAAAATTAATTTAATTGTACGTAATTGAAATCCACACAATTGGCCCGTTTTTAATTTCAATTCAATCAATTTAGTTTAATTGAAATTCAAAAGTTGGGCCATAATTTAATTTGTAATGGCAGTCACCTCGCCGCCTACAAAACAGCTGGTCTGTCGCCCACCACCTGTGATTGAAATGCATAGGAGGAGTGTTTGATGTATGCGTGTGGCGCGATGTGTTTAGACTGTGTAGATAGATAGCAGTAGAGTGCGTACGCGTAAATAAATTCTAGCCTCTAGCTTGGGTCGCTTAAATATAGGTTCTCATTAGGCCACCTTAGAATTCATTCCAAGGTGCCGCATTCTCGCGTTCTCATTATAATTGTAATTTAATTGAAATTCGCCTGGAATTTCAATTATATTTTCAATTGTTTCCTGTGGTGAATGTAAGGAAATAGATAACTGTCAGAAGCGCTACAACTTCAAACAAAAACTTATTTAGCTTTTGCCACCTATTTAGGCTGACTTCATTATATTTTGTAATATTTTACTTTCATAGTTCATAAAAGTGATAACAGTGATTCTAGTATGTATTACTGTTGCTAAGTAAATTATAAATATATTTTTAATTATATTTTTTTAGAAATTTACTAATGCAAGTAAATTATTTGGTAAGTATTATTTAATTGTAATTGAAATTCACATAATTGGCCGGTTTTTAATTTCAATTAATTTAATTGAAATTAAAATCTGTGTCAATAATCTAATTGTAATTGAATTGAAATTCAAAACCCATAATTTTACATCAATAATTTATAGTACCCGGGTGGGTAGTATATACGGCACTTTATAAAACCTGATCTATCAGAAACTAACCATAATATGTGAAGTTCTTTGCTCAAATTACGACCTAATTGTGAAAATTGGTTCTTTACTTACATCAGAAGTTGCATCATCTGCAGTTTTTCTTCATAGTCTCGTAGTTTCGTAGTCTTTATACCACCTAAAATACTGTAATAGTTGCACGTTTTGTACTGTACTTATAACTGCTCACTTGAGAATATAAATCTGTCTCCATTTATTGTACCCGGGGGGGGTTAGACCTAATTCGTAGTACTACAAACTACTAACTACAAACTACATATTTTCATACGTCATCAAGACGAGAAATTAACTAAGACTACAAATTATTTTGGCTGACTACAAATTGACAACAAACTACTATTTCAAAATCATTGAATCTGTAGTCAATTTGTGGCTAGGCCCATCTCTACCGCCTTACTTTTTTCTAGTTAATTTTCTCTCTAATCTTTCGTCTCTCCTAAAAAACTGTCGATTTAGGAGAGGCTGGGCCTGCAATTAAGAGCATGCTTTGTGTTTGGGGAGCTCCATTAAAGCTTCACAAGTGCAGTGGAGTTGAATCCAATTACTTGACTTTCATTAGACGGCTTAGCCCAGAGCGACACGCATTTTCGCCGCTCAATCTCTAATTGCAGCGGCTGTTTACCCTTTTTCTGCTTTACCCGGAAGTCCAAACCTCCCCACGCACAGTCTTCAGATTTTGCCTCCCAGCTGATATGTTGTTTGGATCGGGCGGACAAATTTTATTTCTACTCTCGCTTATCGGTAAACTGGCAAGCTTTTCTGGCATTCGATTGTTAAGTGCGCATTTCAGCGATTCAAAGCGAAGTTTGTGGACGTCTTTATGATGGCTATGATCCAATGATTGTCGCTCCTCTAATAAAGCGCGTGTTCTTTTATTCGCAGAGACCCGCTCGAAGTTACCCGATCGACTCTATGTTGTCTGGTCGTCGCAACCCCAATATTCTAGTGCTGAGTGACAGGGAGGGACGGATGCGTTGAACCATTGGTGTCCTCTCTCAATCTCTCTTTGCTCTTCATTTGAAACTGATAATCTTTTGTTTTCGAATAAAGGCCAGTTTACTGTAGACAGGTTCGTTTCTTTTGCTTCTCAATATACAGTATAGATAAAAATGTCCCATCGCTTTTTCTGCCTTCACTCAAACGTTTCGTTTTCAGTCACTTCTTTACAGATTTGGGGGGCGTGCAAAAATTACGTAATGGTATTTTTGCCCATTTTCGAACCCCCGCCCCCCTGATAATCGCCCGTAATAATTTCCTGCCCCCCTCCCCTAATTACGTAATAATTTGGCTACCCCCCCCGAAATTTCAATTTTTTGAAGAGTTAGAGCCGAAAATTTTCCGTTCAATTCTATGTAAAATGACGTTCTTATTAAAATAGCAATACAGTAACAGCAATAGCAATATAGTATACAGTAACAATTGATAATTCTCTTAGTTTTCTTTATTGATGAGGTACAACTACGTACATGTACGTATAGTCTTAGTTTTACATAGAAGCCATCATTGGATGGCGTTTTGTTAAAGATGAAACCGAAGTGTTTTATACTGGATTTTAGGGCTGCTTCAATATTGCTTGACTGATAATCGATCGTCATAAACAGAGTTCGTGCGGGACCCGAAAAGTCAGGGAATTTGGTGTCCAGTCAGGGAAAAAATTGATAGCAGCAGAGTCCTCTCTCGCCCAAAGGGCCCTGTCAGAGCTTTACACACCACCCTTTTGAAAATGGGACTTCTGACTTTCCACAACTACTACAACTTGAAATTTTAGCCTCAGAATACCGTTTAAAGGCGTTTTGGAGCCAATTTTTAAAAATTCTGACCCTTGTTAGAATGTTCTCACTCTGATTGGTGGGGAAATTTGACTTTGTTCAGCGAATTTTACTCGGAAAAAGCCGCACGAACCCTGTAAAAGATCGAGTCGATAAGTGTTATACCCTTATAAACTTTTAATAAGATGTCAAAAGGTCACTCTTGCCATTTAGCATTTGAAAAATTGGAAAGCCCTGACGTAAACGGTAGCTACCTTCTCTAATCTAAACGTTCATCTAATTGAAATCGAGAAAATTTAAGCCCAATGGCTTCAAATCGAGAATACAAGTACATGCACTGTACATCAAAACAATTAATATTATGGCCACTTTAGTGATTTCTGCACATTGAAAAATTACGTAATGAAGTCGCCAACCGCCCTCCCCCCACCGTAATGAATAGTAATCTATTGGCGAACCCCCTCCCCCTCATGCCATTACGTAATTTTTGCACGCCCCCTTGGCTCAAATTTTTAGTAAAAATGAACAATTTCAAGCCATGCTTTTGACTCAAATTCGAAACGGAAAATGTATGCTAAGTTTCGCACAAAGGAGGGGTGGATATTTTTCCGAAAAACCTCGGCCTGTTTTTTTCGGTTTTTACAAAATCGCGGAACAAAAGTTGGAGCAAATTCTCGTTTTTTTTCGAACAACCGAGCATGTCAGACCTTTCTGTTCTACAGATCTACTTTAGACGGTTTACTTTCAGATAATGACTCATTACTGTCGATTCCACAAAAATTGGTCAAATCTGTTTGATGGATTCATATTCCTGATCAACTTTTCTTTTTATGGTAGTTGTTTGGAAGACGTCCCTGTTTGAGCGGTGTAAGAAAGTGGGTCAGCCAGTTCAGTTCCAAGTTCTAAAATCTGACAACACCTTTTCATATAGTACGTAAATATGACTCATATTTTAGTCATTTGCGGCAAATATAAAAAGCTATAAACGGGTCAATTTACCCGTCCATCTCTTGGTAGTAGCGATTGGATCTGCGATGGCATTTACCAAATCTGGAATACGCAAGGAATAGTCAGATTGCAGTAAAAGCAGACTAGGCAGTACCTTTTTGATGTTCAGCCACAAAGTCTTCTACAGCTATTTTGACAAAAAGCGAAGCCATTCCAAGAGGGCGATTGGAAGCTGATCTCAGCATGACGTATCGGTAGCCCGGTCTAATTGCTACAACTGGCAAAGTCCGTTGTGCCAACAACTTGCCCAAATCATCTTTGACAGCCAAACGTAAGCTTGCCATTTCGGGCAAGACGATCTGAATAACTCTGCGGTAAACCAACCAACTCGTACAGATGGTCTAACCCTTTTAAATTCAAATGGTTCACTGTTGAAATCCATGTAAATGGGATTAATGCCATTCTGTTGCACGAGATTGGTGCTAAACTTCTTTCGGACGGTATCAACTGGCAGTCCATATAGGTCGACTTCCACGTAAGAATTCATTGCATTTTCTGACAGACTGCACAAGAGTTGTGCTGACAGAATCTAAAGAAAACAGATAATTTTTATTAGGAGGCAAATTTGCCTTTGGCATTTGGCGAGCAACTTTTTGTAATCTTAACAGTTGTACTAGCTCACAGACATTTTTATTAGGAGAATACCTGTACAGTTAATGTGTTAGGAATGACATTGAGCTGAACAGAATCGTCCATCAGTGGGTGAAAGCTGACGTCTTTTCTGCGCATGCACTTCGGTTTCAGTCGATAACCGCACCCTCCATTCAACTCAAACTGTGCCAAATTCAGCTGCATTCCCAAATCTTAAGCAATACTGTAGGATGACAGCATACTGTAGTAAGAAAGCTTACTGCCTACCACAGATTTGCCAGTTTAGGGCTACCATTTGGCATCCAACGTTCCAATAGATCTAAACGTTTTAAAATGATAAATTTAGCAATTAGCATATCAAGCTCTAGAGCAAGCTGTCACCTCAGGTCTAAAGTTGTAACTGTTGACTCTGGTGCCTTTTGGGTAAACCCTGGCTAGTTGTCGCTTGTTGTGATTGACGAAACGTGCAGCGTCACCATGAAAAAATGTCTGTGCCGTCTTTTCTGACATGGAATACAGTTCTGAACACATATTCCGATCTTCGCATTCTTGCAGTGACTTCAGTTTGCCCATGGCCCGTGTGTAGACGACCAGTGTAGACATTTCTGACCAAGCAGCAGCTTCTGTTTCTTCATCGTCTACCTAAAATAATTTTACAACATGAAGTCGGTCGGTCGGTCGGTCGGTCGGTCGGTCGGTCGGTCGGTCGGTCGGTCGGTCGGTCGGTCGGTCGGTCGGTCGGTCGGTCGGTCGGTCGGTCGGTCGGTCGGTCGGTCGGTCGGTCGGTCGGTCGGTCGGTCGGTCGGTCGGTCGGTCGGTCGGTCGGTCGGTCGGTCGGTCTTGTGGACTAAGAAGAAAGAATACGGGTAGTCTTACCTGGTTAGTTACTAACAATACTAAACTTAAAAAAAAAGAAAAAATACGAACCAGGTAGTCAGAGACGTCAGCATTGTGGTCGTCATCAGATTGCGTCAACTCTGATTGCGAGTGTGACTCGGCGAAAGCCATACGGATAGAGTCTGAGTTGTGAACACTGCTCTGAAAATATTTGGTCACTGATCAACGGTTGGAAAGTGTGCATGCATATGTCTATCTAAAGGCATACCAGAATTGTGGGCAATATGAATGAGGGAATTGAGTGAGACCTTCTTTGCGCCGATTCACTCGGTAATTCTGGCTTATTGGAGCTTTCCAACTCTTGCTTCTTGCTCTTGATCAAAATCTTCCGTTTCAGCAGGTTCGGTGAGGGTAATGGTATGCCCGGTTCTAACTACAACTTAAAATCAGAAGCAAAAGCACTTTTGGTGACTGTGAACCCACTGGGTAATTGGCCAAGGTTTCAGTTAATAACAGGTCTCCAAATATTTTTCTGCAATACGAAGCCATTTTTGACTGCTGTTCTTCACTGCAGTGATTTTCAAAGGACAAAATCACTGGATAGTCGTTTGTTTTGAAGGCTGATTCTGCTATTGCTGCTATTACATCCTGCAAGTTCCGGTAGCCATATCTTGCGAGACATTTAAAGAAAACAAATTGTTATTTTTACCTTGAACTTAATTTTTGTGCATTTCATAAGCCACTCCTGCAAGGGAAGAAGCGGTTTAGGGAAAATGGAGTTATTTACGACAAGAAAGTTGTCATAGACTATGTTTCAATCACAGTTATCAGTTTTATGCATTTTATTCTTCAAAAGATACTTTTATCTATGACTAGGCAAGAAACAAATAAAAACGTACTGGCCCATGAGTGATGATTGGCTCACCATCACTTCCATCCCAGCAATCCAGTTCAACAGAACGACAACCGGCCAGCAGAAGTTGTCTGTAGATTTCGACTGAACTTTTGCCCATAACTTGCGCTCCGGTGAGATAGGTGTTGTGCGAGCTGTTAATGAAATAGTGAGCTAACGGCTCATTCAGCTGGTCTGTCTGAAGCAGCAGCTGCTTCTCATCTACTGCACTGCTCTCTTGACATAATAATAAGTAGCGACAAAATCCGTCAAACGACAGTTGACTTCGATCTGCCAGTTTCCTATCGGGTTCAAGTTTCTTGATCAGACATTTGGTTGATATCTCATTGAATAAGGGGTAGTGGGCTTCGTTTAGTCTTGGATCTCGTTGGTGTCGGTTGAGAAAAGTGCAAAACTGCTGCCAAGAAATCGTTGAGCTCTTGGCTGCCGATTCTGTTCTTGCACTGAAAGCATTTTCATAAGATATTAGTGATTCAATGATACCAGTTCTGTTGAAGGCTAAAAGAAATGCACCACCTACTGTACATTTTGTCAAACAACTCTGTGAGTTCAGTGCCAACCGTGAAGGATATATAGAAATTATAGAATTTCTCTTCAGTAAAGCTTTCATGCGGAATTGGGGTCTGAAAAGGACAGCATTTAGAAATGTTACATGTTTACACACAATCACTGAGTTTTGATTTAAACTAATAATGAATTCTTCAGGGATACGTACTTTTTATTAAGATCGAGCGCGGAGTATAGAAAGTTCTACTTACTCTTCCATATGGAAGGCCGCAACTTTTGAGCAAATCGTACAGTTGATCGAAGTCAGTTTTGTTTTTCTCGCTCATAAGATTGTTGATTATGCTGCAAGAAAAAATGTCTCGAAATTAGATTAACAGCATGAACTCACTCTCTAGCAAAAATTCCATTACTCGAAGACCCGTATCGAATTTTGGCATACGTACGATCCAGAGCAATCTTTACACAACCAGATCTTTGCCTAGCAGCCGAGGCAGAAAGCTTCAGAATCTCTTGCGCCCATAACTATTTTGAAAGAATTCAATTCTTGTGTTTAGCAACGTTCATACAAATGCAACAGGTTGAGAAAAGACCTCAGCTAAATTTGGATCTCTGGTCACGAACGTTTCAAAGCAGACATTGACGAAATCAGTTGGTGCTGTGATTATTGTAAAGCAACAAGAGTAGAAGAAATCTGTGTCAAAATAGACCAACCATTTCGACAAATCTTGGGCGATCAGCAGTCGATCGCGCTAAAAATAATGCATATTTTCACAAGACCTTCGCGTTGTTACCGGTACCGGTGCCATTTAAGGTACCACTCTGTTCAGATTTCGTACCATATACCATGACCATGGGTGCCGGTACCATATATGGTACCACTACTAGATATGGATATGAAATCTGAACAGAGTGGTACCATGCAGTATATGGTACCGGTACCGGTAACAACGCGAAGGTAGAGGTACCATATATGGTACCACCACAGACCCCGAACGTGGGGGTACCATATACCACTACCTAAGGTACGTTATATGGTGTCGGTACCATAAACGGCATTAAGTGCCTGACTGTATTAACACGGTAAATACTGCGTACGTACTTCCGTTAGATGGGAAGGTAAGCCGACCCGTACATCAACGATTTGTGAAAAGTCAAGTATGTTGTTCTTCTAAAATACAAGGTGTTACTGCGAACAGTAATTAAAGGAAACAAAACTAATAAGATAGCCAGAAGAAAAAGCACGTTTTACGTACGTATGCTTATGACAAAAGCAAAACCCGCATATTTAATGAAATAGAGCATAAAACGTTGGTGATATCGTCAAAACTCGAATATTTCTGTTATAAAGTGACAAAACGGTGACCGGTTACATTCACTTACCGGTTCGGTTGAACTAGGCCAGTACAAAAAACAGCCGTTTGGGTCAGACCTCAACAAAACGAAACAACCACACTGGGAAGCAGTTGCCATAGCACCATTCTAAATCAGATTTTACTTCCATCAATAGTGATCTCGCTGCGCTGTTTCACTTTACGTTAACTTTGAAAAAGTGGCCTCCGTTCGTTAGCTCAGTGGGTACTATTTCATCTCTCATTCTCGATTTCAGTTTATACTTATAGCCAAATGATAA
Source organism: Sabatieria punctata (assembly GCA_030248155.1). Taxonomy (NCBI): domain Eukaryota; kingdom Metazoa; phylum Nematoda; class Chromadorea; order Araeolaimida; family Comesomatidae; genus Sabatieria; species Sabatieria punctata. Next base: position 19,348 of record JASANB010005783.1, on the reverse strand, counting down.
GCTAGACGAGCCTGCCAATTACTGGTGGTGGTACGAAAGTCTACAAACAGACTCTTAACCGATAAACTGCGACAGTGATTGAGAGCTTTATCGTTGATAGCACTGCAAGCAAGTCTCTTTGATATGGCGTGTACGCAAATAAATGCTTTAAACTACACTTGCTTTTATATGTACGGATATTCAGTGCAAGACATTGCATTATTTTTCTCTAAACAGTGGTAAAATGTGTAAGTAGGTCTGTACTCTCACATTTTACGTATATATTAAATTTCTGTATGCTTCAATGTCGTCTCTCTGGGGCCCGAAAACAACTTGCTATCTGTTTGTTGGTACTTGGTATTATACTGTAGGTGTGTATGTATGGCTAAAGATGTGATTGTTGTCTTACGAGCAAAAGAAGAGCAGCAAAAAGTAGTAAGAGAGTTTTGTCGGGGCGGGAGGGTAGGAGTTTATGCCACCAACAGGTAGAACAGTGAAGCTAGAATCGCAGCAGTCACTGAGCTGTACAGAACCGAAGTGTGGTTTCTCGTTAAGCGACCCGTATTAGTGTGGCCAGTTTTAGTGTGTAGAGGTAACTGTAGTATTTTTACACCAGTCGTGAGACGGTACGCTACTATTAGGCGATGCCGATTAGGCGATGCCGATTAGGCGACGCCGATTAGGCGATGGTACTATTAGGCGACAAAAAACATTAATAGATAATAGTACAAATTAGGCGGCCCTTCGGAATCAGTCAAGGGTCAATGTTCAGCTGTAAGCCTACTGTAAATGCGCTATTTTTAACTGTGCATGGCTAAGTGGCACTAAAATCATGTCTCGTTTATCTTATAACTCGTTAACTTATACCTAAACAAGCCACCTGCCCTGACTGTTTCTAACTCAGATTCTGGCATTTGCCCCTATTCCCCAGCCTGCGTCAAGCACGCGAGCGGCCGTCGGGTCGGCCACCTATTTTTCCATACATGGGCCGGAAAAATGGGTTGGGGTAGTCAAAATCCGAAAATTTGGGGGTGGCCCTGCCGGTTTGGGGGGTCGCGACTATTTTGGTGGGTGGGGTCAGGAACAAAAGTCGGCTTGAGGTGGGTGGGGTCGTTTGGGGGGTCGAACCCAAGTTGGGGGGTGGACAAACCCCCGCCCCCCCCCGCGGCCCACGTATGGGCCTGCCGGTTTGGGAGCCGCGGCGATTTTGATGTGTGGGGTCGGCTTCAGGTGGGTGGGTGGGTGGGGTTGTTTGGGGGGTTGAGCCCAACTTGGGGTGTGGGCAAACCCCGCCCGGACCCCCCGCGGCCCATGTATGGCGATATGCAGAAATATGCAGAAATGTTTTTTACTCTATTAATGAGTGCTCCGTGAGTTGGAATTTATCCATCCGTGGTGTTGCATTTATTTTTTTAAATGAGTCCTTGAAATTGGTTTGCTATTTTGTTATGCTTTGTTTTAATTGCTGTTATGCTGTTTGTATTGTTGTGCTATGTTTTAGTGGTAACCTATGTAGCCATACGGACTTATTATTCCTGTCGCCTAATAGTACCGTCGCCTAATAGTACCGCTAAATCGCCTAATCGGCGTCGCCTAATCGGCATCGCCTAATCGGCATCGCCTAATAGTCCTGCTTCGGTCGTGAGAACGTGTTTTCACCTTTTTGTTTAGCCTCCGCTTCCGCAGTTTAGTTTAGGGTGCTTCCGCAGTGGTTCGGTGTTTATTTGACCAGACCAGTTGGAGTACAGTCACTGGCTGCGTCAGTGTGTTTCTGTAACGTTACTGTTGTTTGACGCGTGTAGATACTGTGGTCTCTGCTGTTTTGCTGACGTACGTAGCGGAGTGTCCATATATAGCCAATGAAACCAATACTTGGCACAAGCACATTCGACATGTGATAGCAGTGCAGCCAAGTCGTATTTCTGTAGGAACATATATTTTTGTGCATTTACGTAGTCTTAATGAGAAGGACAATCTAAAAAGTATGGACTAAAGACGTTTCTTAACGATTCAAAAACTCAATAGAGCATTCTTGCGAAATCAATCATTTTCTGTGTTTGAATCCTATATATGATCTCGCTGTGAGTCCTCTGTGACCGGCGTTTCAGTGGTATTAATTTGCATACCCTGTACAATCGTTGATTTGTTAGTTTTTCTGCCAAGTTCAGTTGACGGTGGATCATGCGGGTAAAAGTTTGTGTTGTGTTGTGTGTGTTATTTGAGTGAGTGCCATTGCAGCCGAATAATTTCTGTGTCCTTCTCCTTTGTGTCTGGGCCTTGACAGACTCAGTGCTCGCGCAACACCAATGCAGTGCTGCATGTGCTGGTTGCATCCAGTGTCCAGAAAAATGCCTACTAAAATGTCACGCAAGTGTGTATACTATACTTCTGTTTCACTGTATTCCTTGACTACCATGATTTGTGTTTTATAAATGTGTCAGGTGCAAACAACTGTCAAGAAGACCACCCATGCTGTGGCACATCGTGCTCAACCAACCGTCAGAAGCGAGTGTTTCCGTCTGCCAAAGAGGCAGAGCAAGGCTTAGAGAAAGTGGTTGGCAAGGTAAAGCAAGTGGCCGAGAAAGCAGAAGCAGCAGTGGAAGCAGTGGCCGGGCCCAGTCGACTGGGAGGAGAAGCTGCTGAAGGGGCAAGTCTTCTGCTGCCAAGAGGCATCGAAGCTGGCGAAACACAGCACATAGTTCAAGAGAGACCGAATGTGGAATTGTTTGGACGACAACCATCAGGCGAACGTGCTCAGACAGAGTGGTTCAGAGGTGATGAAGGTGCAGAAGCAGAACATTTTACTGAAGAAATGCCTCCGGTAGCAGCATCAAGCAGTGACACCTGGCTACAACTGCCAGACCCAGTGGAAATCAATGCAAGACACGGGGCTGATGCCAGTCGAAAAACACTGAAGGCCGAGATGAAGTTAGCTGAAGCAGACAAAAGAATTGCTGTGGAAATGCAACAAGCAGATGAGCGATTCAAAGAAGCAGTGGCTACGGCTAGAAGCAATGGATTGCGTGGGAGAGAGGCAGAAAAGGCAGTTATAGCGGCTAAAATAGACAAACTGACTGAGCAACACAAGTTGACGAAAGAGGCTTTAGCAGTTCAGCACGAGGTGACCAAATCAGCAAAGAAGGAATCCTTTGATGTCGGCTTAAAGATGTGGCATGAACAGCAGTTGAAGATTAACGAATTGTCCACTGAACAACTAATATCTGTGATCAGAAACCCAGGCGAGAAGGAAGCGAACCTGGTTGAGATAATTGAAAACGCGGTGGGCTATGAAAAGGAAATCGATCGATTGCAGAAGGGACAGGCGATCGCGTTAGAAAAAGCCACGAAAAGCGCCTTTGAGGAGGTTGAGAGAATGGAAAGATCGGTGGAAGTAGCTAGCAGACTGAAAGCACTTGGCAAAGAGGTCGAAAACAAAGTCGAACAGAAGTACCGAACTTGTGCAACTTTTTTAGTTAAGCTTTCGTTTTATAGAGAGTTGCACAACGCAAGAGAGAAAGCAAATAAGCTGCGGGGTCAATTAGAGCAACTAGAGCGCAATGTCAACCGGAAAAAGGACCAGGCTTCAAGACTGCTGACGGAGATTGAGAAGACACATTTGAAACGGTCGGACATGCACGTTGCGTTGGAGGCTTCTGAACGGCTCAGTGCCCTGATCGACGTACAGAAACGGGCTCGCAAAACACTGACATCCCTGAAGCCAGAACGGTGAATGACTAATCTATTGATTCATTGCTATTATTTATCTGTTTGTAACATCTCATCCTAACAAAATACAAGCAGAACAAGTGTTGCTTGGGTTGTTTACTACACTGCACACAACCAGCGGTCAAAATCAATCATTGTTGTTGTCTCAAAAATTTATATCAAAGTGTGTCCATCTGGAATCCCCTCTTATACGGTATTTGCCAGCTTTAAAATAGCGATTTTTGGCTTTCTTAATGAATAACACGTGCTAAAAACGCATTTCCACGTGTTTTGGAGCATAATAAAATGTTGAACCAAAAACAACCAAAAATCCATTACCCAAAAACCCTTGGCGAAACCCCCATGGAGCCCCTACTGACGGAAACCAATTACCCCGCCCTCCGGGCCGACCCCTATGTATGCTGCCTGCCAATTTATTACAGAACAACTTTGAGAATGCAAACGAGTTGGTCTCACAAAAGTATGCCTATTGTAGATTAGGTGTAAGAAATGAGCTAAAAACAAGCCAAACACGTTAATTTTAGTAAAAATCGGCTTTTTGGCTGCTTGCTTTTATTGAGAAGTCGGCCTATCCGCCTCTTCCAAGAGACCTCCAGGCCCCTCCACCAGATTTTTCCGGCCAAGGTATGTTCCAGTGTTGCCAGGTCCTAATTGGTTCATACATATTATTGTCAGCTCAAAATTATACTACTTTACTGCAATTTTCGTCAAAATACTATGCGACAGTGCAAAAACTGGCTAGGCCAGACCGAAGGTGTGAAATTGAAAATGCATGGCAAACTAGCGAGTTATCAGGCGGATGAAGTGGTCAAAATTAGGCGGTGAAACAAAACCTGTTTTTACACTTGTTGAGAAAACCTGTTGTAAGTAAATAACCTAACAATAAAACAAACAACTGTACATTGTGTCTTCTTTCGCGTGGCGATTGGTTTCTTCATTTCGTAGTTAGTGTTGCTGTTGTTGCTGTTGTTTTAGTTTCTTATCCATTCGTTTCTTGTAGACCGGACAGCAATGACAGTAACAACACGAACACCAAACAATCATATTGATCAGTCCGACAAGCAGCAATATTCCCACTATCAGCGGCACCACCCACCTAAACAGTAGTCACAGGGGGTTAATTTATCTATCCGGAGTCTCGTCTTGTTGTAACTTTTGTGTTCGTTAATCAATTTGGCTGAAATTTTAATACAACAAGCACACTACCTTACGTAGAATTTTTGCTCTGAAGTCTATTTCTTCAACCACTAGAGTAGGTGGACCTAATTTAGGTTGGAAAACCGACTTTTTCCCATTTCACTCTCTAGTACGTTGAGTTATGTATAAAAAATGCACGTGTTACCGAAAAGTGTCAAAATTCAAGAACTATCTAACACAAAAAACTATTTTTTGCAGCTGTTCATGATGCGCGAATAATGCGCCTGTTTTTCGCCTACGGTACGCGTTTCTGCGCAAAAAAGTGGACCTAATTTGGGTCGGTTTGAGCCCCTCGTGCGGTGGCCATTTTCCGTAGAATAAAGCGATTTTCTTGCGGTCATTTTTGATCAAATTAAGTCTTGCACCACCAATTTTTATTTAAGTACCTCTTGTTAGGAGCACGGTGGGTACTTTGAGAATGACAACTTCTTCAATTAAAAAAACATACTCTGTTTTACTGCAGCAGCAGAAATAGAGATTGAGAATGGTCTATAAGTTAATCGGTTGTTTAAATTCAAGAGCATCTAATGGTATGAACCATTTCCTACAGCCACTAAGTGAGACGGAGAAACGGTTTTGTTTTTGTTGCTATTACAGTGCGAGAACTGGACAGATTTGGTACACGTCTGCTCTTTTGAATCTGAGCCGTTTGTAAGTAGTGTAAACAGTTCATGCTGTACTACTGTACATACGTGAAAATGTTAGAAGTGCCCAGAAAAGTGCTTCTTACATCCAGATCGGTATGGAACAGGCGAAGCGATTCTTAACTTGATTCTTGCACACATCCACCTCATAGCAGACCTTTGATCCAGTGCAGTTGGATTTACCTGAACGTACGTGCGCATGCTTTTAAGGAAAGAAAACAAATATTCTTTACGAAGAAGTCACGACAAGCAGGTTTGTCGCGCAAATGCTGTAATGAGTTTAGGGCAAAAAGCCTTTTCTGTGGTTACAGAAGAGTAAAAAGGTTGAGCATTAATCTCACATGCAGCTTCTGATGCATAACAATCAATCCACGGACCATTCATCTTGCTCAAAGACATGGCCAAATCACAGAAACTTAGCAAATAGGCCGAAACTATTGCTCTCATGTTACAAGGCGGTTGGTGGTTGACGGGAGGTAGAATAATAAAGCGCACAGCCTAGAATGGAGCAGAATCGATTTTTCTTGGCCAGCAACCGTGCATGCTAATTGAACGTTACAGGTGCTTTATAAATCGAAAACAATTGTTCGCTGTTCTAATAAGTAATATTTACTAAACCACTTGTTGAACTGTTTGGTAATATTTATTAGGATGATAAAACTAAACTGTTGCAGTCAGACAAACTAAACAGTTGAGATCTTGAGAGACAGACTACCTGTTGCAGCCAGAAAAGAAGAAAAAGCAACTACAAAATCTAAATTTCTCTTGATCTTCCAATTGAAAGCGCCAGTAGAGGGCTTAAGAGGATCGCCGAGGGCAGGGACAGTATTGGGCATCCTTTCCAGGTTGTCCAGGAGGTCCAGGTGGTCCGGGGTTTCCGGGTGGACCGTCGTTGCCGGATTGGCCTGGGGGTCCTTGGGGTCCAGGGCGGCCGGGTCCTCCTCGGTTGGCTTGGCGGCCAGGGGGACCAGGAGGGCCTTTGGGTCCTGGAGGGCCGTTGGATCCTCGTGGACCAGGTTGACCTTTGCTTCCCTACAATACTTATGCATAGTTAAACATCAAACCAAACAAAACAGTAAAGATACCTGAGTTCCATCTTGACCAGGTTGTCCGGGTCCTCCGGGGTTGCCAGGATTTCCTTGGTTTCCACCTGCTCCAGGTGGTCCAGGAGGGCCAGGGCTTCCAGGGTTTCCAGAACCTCCAGGTCGGCCGGATGGTCCAGAGCCACCCTAAACATTGGAATCATTGTCTGACTCAACGAGGTTTCGAACATACAGCAGGTCCAGGAGCACCAGGGGGACCAGGAGGGCCGGGTGGACCACCGGGGCAGACTCGGCATCGCCCGTCGGCGCTCAAGCTCACAGACGGGTAGTTGCCAGGGTATCCAGGAGAGCCAGGCTCTCCAGGACTTCCTGGTTGACCGTCCTGGCCGGGCTCACCAGGAGCACCAGAGGGACCAGGCGGGCACCGGCGCTGGCCATCACATTCTGAAATGGATTACTCAATGTTCTGATATTCCTAGAAACTAGAGAATCGTACGGCACTGTCCATAGGCCTGTCGTCTTTGTCGAGGTCGAGGAACAACAGTGTGAGCCGATACAGTGATGTCCTTCCAGATCTCCTCTTGCATGTGCTGCAATGGTTGTATGCAAATTTTTGACTATAGGCTAAGGTAAAAATCCTGTTTCTTTGTGTTTTCTTACTAAGAACCGTGACTTTTAACGCTAACCGTTTTTTGTAAAGCCATTTCAAGCGCGTTTTAGAATTTGCAATAAAGTGCTTCTCAGCATGTCTTACCTTGAACTCGCCGATGTCATTGGAGACTTGCTCGTTGATGTTGCTGATTTTGCTCATCAACGTGAAGACCGAGATGACGCAGATCACCACTGACAGAAGGGCCAGGCCGCTGGCGGCGTAGGCTGCGGTTCGGACGGTCATCTAAAGCAGAGAAAGAAGGTGACGAGAGAAATACAAAGAAGGGACGAGGAGATAAAAATAAATTACGTTTTCTTCACACAGTTGCTTCCTCGCAGGACCAAAGAGACAGACTGAAGTTGGAACCGCAGAGGCGCTCTTAAATTACGCAACCGCTCCAGAAAACCGGTCGGAAACCGGTTTTAAACCGGCGCTGCGGCTGTTTATCGCCAACAGATGCGCCCGATAAGACGCGTCGCAATTACGCGAGCGTGAATTTTGGCGTTGTGGTTGAGTGCGCAGCATCGGGCGCTCTCTCTCGCTCCTCTTTTTTGTTACGGACACAACGCTCCAGATAACTTTAAAAGAAGAATCGTTAGGAGCTGTTTTTGAAACCGACACTTTAGGCAGAACTGGTTTTGCCTGAAAGGAACGGTTAACTTTGTACTATTTAGTTTGGTGGTTTACCGGAAATCTTCTTTCTGGCTCTCTTTATATGTGAAACAGGCGAAACCAATTAATCGTACAAGAAATACGTAGGTACACGTAGTCCTGCCAGTTGGTGTAGTGGTTTAGGCCGTAAGCCACTATGCGCTACATCGTGCATTCATCCTCTCGGCGCGGCAAGTTTCTTGCTGCAAACAGTTGGTCGTCGGCACAAAGCCCAACCCAGACCGAAGCTGGTTACAGCGATTCGGTAAATGGGATGGGAACCGGCTGGATCTGCCGTTGCACTGATAGCCGCTCCCCAAATCATGCTTGTGTTGGAGGAAAAGAAGATCAACGACGTCAGGGGCTGTCTGCGAAACCAGCAATATAAGGCCTATACCGGCTTAGTGCCGCTGCCGGGCGGCCGTTGGAATCTGACAGCACCATGACGTCACCACGCCAGGCGCTTTCTTAGTTAGTGGCACCCAACAGCATGGCTAGGAGTGGCTTGGCAGTGAAAGAAGGGCACAGCCGTACAGCCCCCCCCAATATATCGGATCGGATCGGATCGGAAGGGCACAGCGTCCGATATGACGATATCAGGGGTGTCGAAATGGACCTTGCAGGTCTGATCGTAGGGCTGTACATCGTGCGCCCCCCGCCACATTAGATCGGATCGGAGGTACATGCAGGTTCACAACAATACTTTTATGAGGTAAATATCTAACATCGGTTTTGACGAAGATACCTACAATGCCGCCCCTAAGGAGTTTGCACTGTGTGTAAGTCGTAGCACACAAGCGGACACTACTCTGTACTATACATGTAAGGGGGTTCGGGCTTTGCCCCCACCGACATGAAAATTCCAAATCCGTTAGAAATTTTCATTTTCTTTTAGCTGTACAGTATTCGTAGTTACGTTTCATTTTGCCAAGCCGTCATTGGTGAAATTTTCCGCAAGTAATGAACTCTAAATAAACTGGCCGAAATTGCGAACTAAACGCCAGAAGAAGGTAAGGGTTGGCATTTAGGAAAAGGTGCGATACAGCCATATAGAAAGCCCAGACTCTGGGATCTAAAACGATGCGGAATGAGAAGAAAAACACTGCCACCCAGAAAACCACCAAGGCCACATAACACCCGCTGAGAAGGATGCAGATAATCAGAAATCTAACTTCTGTACGAAACATCTGCTTCGATTCGGCGTTCGACAGTGTTTTTCGTAATGAAAATGCCTAGAATGGAAATGTTTGAGAAGAAAGCAAAACTAGCAAAAGCAAACCTTGATGATCGTGGCAGCGTGAATTGCTATGAGAGACGGTGCCAAAATGCCGGCTTCCAGCGTCACGTCCACTAGCCACACAATTTGTCCGTACTGAAAGTTGAACCGACTTTTAATGTTTCTTTTCTCCTGTACCGGATTTCACCTCCGCGTTGATGAACTCTGGTTTATGAGTGGCGTTGTCAAATCTGCTGTGACCTGGCGGACTGAGGAGTGCCACAGAGAAAGGGAGTCCAAGTGCAAGCCATTGAAAAGCTATGACTTGCTTGATTCTCTGCGTTTTCCACATCTGAAGCCAACTTTTATCTTTCTTTGATCTCATGTCTTTTTTTACAGGGTATAACCATTTTGAATTGAGTTGGATAAGCGATTGCAGTGTAGCGATTTACGCTCAACAGTAGTACACCCAGTACTTGAGCATAGTAAATACTCCAATGTCCCCAATAAACGTAGGTTGCCAGACCCTGTGCATGAAAATCTAGTTAAATTCTGAGAAGCAGTGATACTGTAAGCCTACCTACCTACCTTACTGTTAACTACGTGTTCACTCACTAATGCCAGAGAAGAATCAAAAAGTACGTGAAAGGTATAGGCTACATCGGCGATGCCGGCAGAGACAAATAATACAAAAAAACTCGAGTTGAGAACATGCGTCCTTTTGATGATGATGTACAGTACGGAAATATAAAACAGTAGGCTAAATGCGCTCCATCCCTGGAATAGTCGACTTATCCAGCAAGCAGCACCGCACTGTTCCATCGCTTAGAATTCTTAGTAATTAGATTGTTCAGTCAAGTCATCTTAGAGATAACACAAGCAGGTGCAATAACTTCACAATGCTTGATGTCTTCAGAGGCTAAATTAGGAGGGGCAGTGCACTCACTCTCTGTTCCAAAGCAATCTCAAATCTCTTTGCGTTTGAAGAATACATACGGTTAAATATACTTTTGAACATGTTGTTTGTGTCATCAGGTCATCCGCCGATGGGGGAGGGGGGGTTGGAGGTCTGGCGCCGGCCGGGGGTGGGTCCGAGTCCAAATTTTGGGAGGGGTTGGGCACAAAAACGCTCAAAAATCGAAAAAATCGCAATTTTTTGGCTAAAATCGTAAAAAATAGTTAATTTGGGCTGAAATACAGCTAAAAAGTGTTGTTTTCCAGGCGATTTTGGCAATTTTTTTGATTGCCAAAAATTGAAATTGAAAAAATCGCGCAAAATTTGCTCAAGAAATTGCTTGCTAAAAAGTCGCATAGGAGGTATCGGAGAAAATCGTCTGGGGGGAGGTCCCTATCCGGGGGGGGGGTCTGGCATAAGTCGGTGGGGGGGGCAGAGCCCCAGACTCCCTGTTACATGTATGGTTTCTGTGTGTTTCTAGATCTAGCTCGAACAAACCAGTCATATAAAAATTGGTTCCATTTGTAGTAGAGTAACACGAACGGTTTATGAGATGCCGAAAATGGTTGTCCGTCAAACTAATAGTACGTATATGTACATAGGTATGGCAACCATTTTTCTAATTGTTGGGTTCTAATAAATAAAGTGATCTAATTCTAATCTAATAGAGTTATAATTTTCTTGGGTAATTCAAAAAGCAGGGCTTTGAAAGTTAAAGAAATAAGTGGTGTTGTTAGAGGGCATAATATACTGAGTGGCCAGCCCTGTTGTAGCTAAAATATTGTAGCACAAAATTGGAGAATTTCAAAAATATGGCTGAATGTTGTCATTTAACCGAGATCTGGGTATTTTCCGGATTATCGAGAAATTCTGAGAATACTGAGACCGCTAGTTTTATGGAATTTGCGGTCAAAACTATGCAAAAGAGGTGAAAAATCCTCCAAAACAGTTTTTGATCACAATGTTTAGATCCCTGTGGTGCTTTACTTGCCCCTTTAAAATTTGTATCCCGTAAACTTTTTACTTATAAATTTTTTTCTGTCCTTTGAAACTTTCTTTGCTTTCTGAAGTTTTTTTGCGGTGTTTTTGCTTTGCACCCTGGCTTTTTAGGGTAAAATATTAGAGTGAAGTAAAATCACACCGACAAAATACAGGGAGCAAAAACCGACAAAAAACGATGTTAGATGACATAATTTTAGGGGTGTTGAAATTTTAGAGAGGGAGAAATAAAGCACCTCAAAAATACAGAAAGCAAAAAAATCGGACCGAAAAAATTTAGGGGTTAAGAATTGGAAGTCGAAGTAGTACACGATCTGGACAAAGTGAATGGTAGGTCTAGAAACTTGAAGCGGGTGCCGGTGCCAGTGCTGGAGCGGTTTAATTTGGCCCAGGTTCGAAGCGTTGCGGCGCAGGTTTTATTACGATATGTTGCGGCCGGCACGCTCGGATAGCGAGATCACTACTTGCGCCAATTAGTGTTTTGCGTGTAGATCATTTTGGCCATTTTTTTGTTTAAAAACGGCCACCGTCCTTGGGCTTGGCAAATCGTCATATCTACCCATATGCACTTGGGCAGACATACATATCTGTTGGAAGACTCGAAGGCTACAGATGTTTTAGAAAGGAGTAGTCGAAATCGCGCATTTTCATTCATTATATTTTTTTTAATTTGATGTTCAAGGATCTCTAAAAGTAAATGCGCTGAAATATGCATCTAAGGTAGACCTACTCACATAGTAAAATTGGTAGCTATCTTTCAAAAGTCGACTGAGAAAACTTCTTTTTTCTATTCTTTTCGTAGTGATGATTTTGGTTTAAAAAGGGCCACCGTCCTGGGGCTAGGACGAATATTGGAATGTTGATGCTTAATCGATAGTAAATTGTCATATCTACCCATATCTCTTGGGCAAACATATCTGTTGGAGGACTCAAATGCTATGATTGTTTTAGGAAGTGGAGGTCATGGCGCATTTTTCGTCCTTTAAAAGTGGCCACCGTCCTGGGGTTTAGATTCCAATGTTTCTAACTTTGCTAATTCGTAGTGCTTGCTCTAACGATCCGGCCTTGGGCACGAATGTAAGTCCATACGTATGAATTTTATAGCAAGTTTTCTAAGTGGAGTTCCGGGGGAAATCGGCTGATAATCGTTGAAGTAAGGCGACATGACTAGAGCGCGTAATCTGAGATAGCATTAGGGATGCAAATGGTATGAAAAATACCAAATACCAAATACCAAATAGCAGATGGTATTTTCTATACCAAATAATACCAAATAATTCCAAATAGTTGATAAACAAGTCGCTAGCTGTTTGGAATGAGCGCAAAGTCATACTTTTTGTTTTTTTATGCAAAAATATATAAGTTTTGCCTCAGTGGAAGAGTTTTTGTTGCATCTAAAAGAAATCTAGTCATGCCGAGAAAGAAAACGAGCAGAATTTGATGGTTTTTCACTTACTCGGGAAATGGGCAAGCACGTTGTGACGTTTGCGGTCTAGGCTCGGTCTCGATAAACGACGTCGTACCAAAATCCCGATTTTTCGGAACCCCTTCCCCCAAAATCGCCTTGCATCGTTTCATGGGGCCCCTCCCACTTTTTGAGAATTTTCCATGAATGGTTGTTTGTTATAAGCTAAACTTGTCAGAATTCTTTATTGTTTTGTTGCTCAGAAACGGTAAAGAGACGTCTTGTTCTGCGTATCTGCATTGTTAAACTTTTAGTAAATTAGAAATAAGGAGAAAACTCTGAACAGAAGAGCTCTGACATGGTATACAGTTGGAAAATATGCAGAATTTATCGCTTAAAAACTAACTGTTTAGTTATTTAAACTATTTGGTATTATTTGGTATAAAAAAATACCAAATACCAAATAATACCAAATACCTAGAAAATACCAAATAATACCGAATAATACCAAATAATACCGGATACCATTTGCATCCCTAGATAGCATGCAGTAATTGGTTGTGGATGTGCTTGTGTGTAAAAAATAATGTAGAAGTCATAAGCAGTTGTTTGATACCGCATTCGGGCATATTTGTTACAAATTTACCATTTGAGTGCGCACATTTACAGGATTTGTTCCGAGACCAAAAACACGTGTCTGAGGTAAAGCTGAATATAGCATGCAGTAATTAGATGTTGATGTGTAAAATAATAATCAAGAGATCGTCAGCAGTCATTTTATACCACATTCGTCGTCTGAGTTCAAAACTTGCAATTCTAGTGATCTCCCCAGCTCGGATTGCTCGTGCACGTTAGGGTTGGCGTGATCTGACGTGTTTTTTAACCATGTCAATCGTTTATTAGAATAATGTTGTTAACGCGGATTAGTGTGCCTTCGGTGCTGGACAGTCACCGCTGGTCAAGTGTAGGATTCGTGGGAATTTCAACTGTAGACGGCAAAGTGTACGTGTGGCTTCTTGAGCCGGGAAATGTCAATAATGAGACGTCAAATAGCGGTCACTTGTGCCTTTGGCGAGCCAATCCTATAGTGCCTACCTCCTGGGAACAGCTACCATCTTCCATTCCGGTCACAAAAATCATCAAAGTGCATTCAGCTCAATTTAGCACGTGCTGTTCAATCATTCTGTTTCGGTACACTGTTTATAACGAAGAGCGCAGTCCCATCTGGCACGAACTAGGTTTTTTGGAACTTTCGACCGGCAAATTTGAAATCTATCTGGAGTCTGACTTTTCAAAGGACGTAATTCATTTTTGGCAGGCATTCCCTGACTTCCAAAAAGCGGAAACGATCAAACACGACCCTAGAAGAAAGGCTTCGGTTGCCTACACCAACGATTTGGCTATTTATTTGGAGGGAGATGAAAGAGACCCCACCAGAAAAGTGGTAGCTTATGACTTAAGGTATGGAACCCTAACTGAACGGCCCTTGTGTGTGCTTACCCCTACCTATGTGGATACTCCGGTCAGTTTGCTTGCCTCAAACGAAGCAGCCTACTTTTGCGTTTCAATGGACTATTGGGGGCAGGACACTACAGAAATCGATCGCATTTGGGTGAAGGACGATCGGTTGGTTCTGACACCGGTGGCTGCGGTGCCTCGCGTCCGACTGGAACCGTATCGGTCGGTTGACTCTGATTTTGCAACTTGCGGCAACGCTAAAATGGCTATTCTGAATGTGAGAGCGTCGGGCAGAACTAGTCTGAGCCTTATCTGTCTGAATGTGCCCTCGCTGAAGTTCTTGGCCACCTGGGAAGTACAGAGACTTTGCGGAATTGTTGCAGCTGATGGGGTGCTGGAATGCAGCATCGGCGAAAAAGAGTTGTGTGCTAGAATAGGGTGCAAAAAGAAATTGTTTTAAGACGTTTATTCTGTGTAAAGTGTATTCAGAGAAAAATTGGATCTTCAACAACCACTAGCATAGAAATAGAAAATAAATAGAACTGACGCTCTGTCTTGCATCACCTCAGCGCGTTTAGAAAGTGTGAACGGAATTAGCAAACTTTCATTGTTTCACGATTTGAAGTAGAGAGGCTGGCACCCATCCGACTTTTCCTGACGCATTAGTGCAGTTCCACCAATGTCTCTTGGCCAGCAGTATCTAAATTGGCTAAAGGTACGCCATACCAAGAATAAATAAGAGGACCAATAATTCTCCACAGGTCAGCAACACTGAGTTGCTTTTTTATTTTTTCTATAAAAAGTAAACGCAATAACACTGATTGAACCGACCTCAAGTAGCTCGCCTTTGGCTACGGTAAGTTCTCCTACGTTTCTGGCAACTCTGTCGAGTAGCACTTTAGCTACCGTAACTCCTTTCGCGTTGACTTTGTGTAGAAAAGCAGCTGTTTGGACGTTTGGAGTTTCCTCCTCGTCCTCTTCCATAATTGCCTCTCCACGACGTTGGAACAGTGATCCTTGTAGAATCGGGGAGTCACTGCCTGAGCGTGGGCGGCGATGACTTCTAAATGTTGGGTAAACTTTTGAGTGTATAGTCGAATGCTGCTGAGCTAAAGTCAATTATTTGTCGTTCGATCGTTGTTTAATAGAGTGTTTTGGTGAATAAGCGGAAAGCTAGCCTAAACAAACAACCAACCTGCGTGATATATGAAACGCTTGATCAGCAGCGTTCATTGCTTCGCAGATGGGGCAGTTGTCGCAGGTTCTGAAGCTTCTGTATGTGTCGAATTTCTGGTGGTTTCTCAGATGATGCATAAATGCTCGGTTACCATGCGATTCTGGAAAACAATATTCTGTTACTTTAGTAGACTCAGAAAATCCTCCTGAGCCCCGTCTTAAAATCATTCTGTTTTCAGTTATCTTGGTTACTAGAGATAGACGCTAAACCTTTATTACTCAAACTTACAGTGTGTTTTTGAGATTGGCATAAGTGGATATTGACAACTTACTTTCATCCAAATCCAGGGCATCCAATGAAGTAGGTAGTCTTTGGTGTTTGTAGTCTACAGGCGGTTCTGCAGGAGTCATGGCCATCTAAGCTCAATACAAATATTTTAAGAGTCAGTCTCTGAACCGATCGAGTCTTGGCCCTTTGCCCTATTCAGACCCAAAATTGAAAGTTGGGCGTAGAGGGCTGAAAGTTGGAACACTAAAACATATTGACAAGTTATCAATGACCTGCAAAGAATTTCCAGATTCGACGCTCCACGCTCGAGATATGGCCTTCTAAAAATCGGCCCGCTTAACTATGGGACCAAAATTTCGATATCGAATTTCTGACTTGCTGATCGGAATTCAGACCTAACAAACGGGGTTTTTGCGTAACTTTTTGAGTAGTTTAAGAATCTTTTACTAAATTTCATTTTTCGAAAAAAAATTTTTTTTCGCCCCCCTATCGGGGGGCATAACTCGTCTGGAACCCCCCCTAGACCGTTCTTTTTATTTCAGATTATTGTAGCGCTATATCTTAGCTACACGCCGGTGTAAAACATTACGGGCTGCCGGACGGCAAACACTGAAATATTTGCGTTCAAAAATTAAAAATGCCACATTTTGCATGTTTCACTGTGCCCAAAAATTTTCAACTCCATGTTCCAGCTTACTAATTGGAGTTGAATGCTAAAAATTGATGTCTAAGCTGTACTTTTTGAGTAGTTTAAGAATCTTTCATTGAATTTCATTTTTGAAAAAAAATTTTTTTTCGCCCCCCTGTCGGGGGGCATAACTCGTCTGGAACCCCCCTAGACCGTTCTTTTTATTTCAGATTATTGTAGCGCTATATCTTAGCTACACGCCGGTGTAAAACATTACGGGCTACCGGACGGCAAACACTGAAATATTTGCGTTCAAAGATTAAAAATGCCACATTTTGCATGTTTCACTGTGCCCAAAATGTGACATTTTTAATCTTTGAACGCAAATATTTCAGTGTTTGCCGTCCGGCAGCCCATATTGTTTTACACCGGCGTGTAGCGAAGATATAGCGCTACAATAATCTAAAATAAAAAGAACGGTCTAGGGGGGTTCCAGACGAGTTATGCCCCCCGATAGGGTGACGAAAAAAAATTTTTTTCCAAAAATGAAATTCAATGAAAGTTTCTTAAACTACTCTAAAAGTGTAGCTTAGACATCAATTTTTAGCATTCAACTCCAATTGGTAAGCTGGAACATGGAGTTGAAAATTTTTGGGCACAGTGAAACATGCAAAATGTGGCATTTTTAATCTTTGAACGCAAATATTTCAGTGTTTGCCGTCCGGTAACCGGTAATGTTTTACACCGGCGGGTAGCTAAGATATAGCGCTACAATAATCTGAAATAAAAAGAACGGTCTAGGGGGGTTCCAGACGAGTTATGCCCCCCGATAGGGGGGCGAAAAAAAATTTTTTTTCCAAAAATGAAATTTAGTAAAAGATTCTTAAACTACTCAAAAAGTTACGCAAAAACCCCGTTTGTTAGGTCTGAATTCCGATCAGCAAGTCAGAAATTCGATTTCGAAATTTTGGTCCCATAGTTAAGCGGGCTGATTTTTAGAAGGCCATATCTCGAGCGTGGAGCGTCGAATCTGGAAATTCTTTGCGGTGGTTACATAACCTATCAAGGCGTATTAGTCCTCCAACTTTGAGCCCTCCACGCCAAAGTTTCATTTTTGGGTCTGAATACTGAAACTCGATCGGTTCAGAGACTGGCTCTTAATAAAGTTTGTGTTCTGTAGAAAATGAAAATGTAAACCTTGGGATATTGTCCTTCAGCTACGTTAGAGTAAGGGTACCCCGAAACCATCAGTGTGTAGTCAGCAGGCGGACTTCTTGGTCTTGGGCGACGCAGCAGCCATTTGGGATCGTCATTAGGGTAATCTGTTGGTGGCACATAGGGTTCTTTTTCCTGCCCCGAGATCGGAAATGACTGGGCCGTATAAGGTAAAAAATCGGGCCTGAAAAGAAATTTGGTGTAGTGAAGGAAGCGCGCATAAACTTTTACTATTACCGAGCAGCCATCTTACGAGGCAGGATACATTGAAACGTTCAAACGGCCTTGTTTGCTTAAAGTTGCGCTTATCTGATAAGCAGTGGCGAAGGAACTTAAAAACTCCTACTTTGTACTATGCTCAACTTCAATGGAATAGCAGATTTCCACTTCCTTTACTTGCGTAGGTACAAACATACAAATAACATGTTTATCACAACCATATATTAGGGGGTTTGGGGGTTACCCACCTAGCTGGAAAGGCGAACCCCCTCACCCCACCGAGATAGGTTAAGGAACCCCCAACCCAAAAATACAAGTACTGGTAGTGGCTCCGTCCGTACTAACAAACTGGCTTAGAAATCACTAATTTTTAGTCCAAATTCGCTTGAAAAGCCTTTGGAAACCGAATTTGGCGTTTCCACTGCTGATATTTAAGAGAAATCGGGGTTTTTGGAAGCCTTTTTTGTATTTTTTCCTTATTTTTTAGCTCTAAAACGCTATTTGGCAGCTTAAAATAGCGATGATTACCGCCCTTACAGAAAAAACATGCTAAAACGCAGTTACAGGCATTTTGGAGCTTTCTGAAATTTTGTCCCTCTGGGCTAAACCTCCATCGACCCCCACCTGTGAGGGAAAACCCCTTCCCCCTCCACCAGGTCGACCCGGAGTTGTTACTTGTATGATTGTATTACGTTATATTACATTACAGTACAGTACATTAAACTACAGTACAGTACATTACATTACATGCATTGCATGTCTTTTCAATACATATGGAAAATTTCTAGAGCAATAATTTGGTCTAGCAGTTTGTAGTAAAGTGACGTCATATAGCGTCAGCTTGCGTTTCTGCGCTGTACTGTATACCTACTCTAGGTTCCTAAGTCTGCCTATAGTTTGCCACATGTCACAAACTCAACATAGCGTGGTCGGAATTCACTACTAAACATCAATAGAAGGTAAGGGTTGGCCGTGGTAAAGGTGTCAACCGCCAAATAGAATACCTTGTTAAGCAGTGAGCCCCTGACTTGAAAACTGATTGAGAAGAAGAGATTAAGTAAAATACACACCATACAGACCAAGTACGAACAGCTCAAGATAACACAAATGATCAGAAAACGAACGTCAACACGTAACTGTTTATTCTTCGCACTGTTCACAGCTTTGTTCAGTGACTGGCGCATGGAAAATGCCTAAATTATTAAGACATTGCATTGAATTGCTTCAGCGAAAAATCGGAGATGAAAATATAGTCTTAGGAGGAGAGGAAAGGTGCCAGTCTGAGGCTATCATAGTCCATAGCAAGTATGTGGTATGCTGTTGTGCATGTTGTTTAAAGAGAATGTGTCAACTAATTACCTTGACCACTGTGCAGACTTGCAGACCAATCAACACTGGAGCCAGAACGCCACACTCTAATGCAACATCCATCATCCATATAGCGCGAGCAAACTGCAAGTATTTAAGAAAGATTTTGCTGAAATTGTACTCAAGGATGACAGATTATACAATAAAATCGATAGCCATGTCATACAGTACCTGACGGTCAATGTATTGCAGTTCCAAAGTTTCGTTGTTCAACTTGCTATGACCATGAAATATCAGAAGAGGAATACTGAATGGAATGCTTGCCAGCCATTGAAATAGGATCGCTTTTCTGACTCGCTGTTTCCAACTCTTAAAACAGTGAACATACATACTTTTGATAAGCTACACGTTTTGTATCCCCCCAAAATGACCATTAGATTTGGTAATTTGGGAATCCTATGAATTCCCAAGGCAAAAAATCAACGATGATGAAATATGTCCTTGATTCGCAGGCCCGGGAATTAAAATGGCGTATAATTCGCTTTTTGCGAATTTTTTGGGAATTTTGGAGCTTGGGAATTTAAGAGC